>JAQMCX010000033.1:11041380-11055846 GCA_029814765.1 Acanthurus leucopareius
TTCTTAAGATCCAACAGTGCAAAATGTAAATTCTTGCAATTTTTCAACTGGTCTTAAAATTTTGATCAGGAGTGTATGTCTGCTGTGAAGTGGGGCATTCTTGTTAGGGGGTCAGTGGGGATCGACTCATTTTTAGAGACAGCATCAAGTGGCCAATTGAAAAACTGCAGGTTTTGGCACTTCAGCATTGGCTTTAATTTTTTGGTTACAAAAAAAAAAAGCCAATTGAGTCACATTCACAGGAAACAGGCTGTTTGCTCAAGTCCACATCCTCCTCCCTTTACCATATTTGTATGTTATTACACACACACAAGTTCCAAGCGCTATGCAAAATAATAACAAACAATATTCGTGGACTTCGTGTAAAGTGACAGGACCGTGTGTCCGTCAGGTCAGCAGTTAATCATTTCCTCTCCTGGCTGCTTCTCTTGAAATTTTTTGGGAAAATATGTTTGAAGTCAACTTCCCTCAGGTGGCCTCGTTGGAGTGTCTGCTGTGGGTCCACTTTTCTCCCAGGGTCAGGGTCACGGACATCTTTTCTTTATAGGCTAACCAACGGCCAAAGTTCACATAATAATAAAATTCTAAAATTTCTCTTGTCCATGAACAGGTGTTTTAAAAGTCACTCAAAAAGAGAATAAAGGATAGAAATGGCAAAATTATCCAGATTATTATTAGTGTGACATAATGCAATACATATGATGCAATAAATATTAGGAGAAATATGAGTAAACTATATTGAATTTTGTTGGTGAATTCATAAAACTTATAAAAAAAAAGCAATATCTATCTATAAGATATCATCCTCCTAAATGGACAACATGTTCACCTTTTTGCTCTGCTTTATTTTCGAACAGACATCAAATCATTTTTTTGTGCGGTAAGTTGAAAACTGCTACTTAAATTTGACCCACTTTGAGCGGATGTCCTCTGAATCCCTCTGAATCAAAGCCCGGAATTTCATTTTACAGCCACTTTTATTTGAAAGCTTCCGGTGTAAACGGATTAAAAAAAAAAATTTAAAAAAAGCCTTGATAAAATAAAACAAATGCTTCTCTACATGACAGAGTGAGCTATTAAAGACCATTTGGCTGTTGTCAAACTGAGGGTGCACCGGCAGGTTGATGCTAAGGGTCAACTGAATGTTTGCTCAAATTTCCAAGCAGTCAGTTATTAACCAGCGAGTAAGTCAAAAGATTGTGAGTTTTTACTGACCAACAAACAAACCCTCCAATCACACCTGCTCTGCTTTTCATCATTTAGGTTGTTTGAGTGTCACTTTTTCGGAGGATGGTAAGAATTTAGATCTCACTTCTTTTTATTTTTTCCAATTTTATGTCAATTTCAGGAGCATTCCTTCATTTTGTAGAAGCCTAACAGACACCAAAAGCAAATTGTTCTGACTTCTAACTCTGATTTATCTTTGTAAAGATGCAAAAATTATGTAAAGATGATGACAAACTCCCGAGCAATAAGTCTGATACTGTAACTGCACCACTGCTATTATATCCTTCTTCTCTTTTAGCGGGTTCTGACATGAGAAGACGTCTAAATAAGCTGACCGCTCAGGCTTTGACGATGTCTCTGTGACACTCTGGATTATTGCATTTTTCTATTTAACACACACGCAGTGGATTCAGCTTCCTTTGAAAGCAAGATTTAACACTTTATCTCAGTGAAACTCAACCAGTGAGGGACGATGATGTGCTCTCGTTTGCGTCCCCTGCGCCCTCACCTCCTGTCACGGAGGCTGCTGAGCACCGTCGCCTCCAAGCCGGTGGAGGTGAAGCAGCCTGAGCTTCTCTCTGCCACTCTGGCCTTTGAGGATCCCAGTGCTTTCAAGGTGAAGAGCTGGGGTGAGCTGCTTCGTGCTCTGGGCATCTTCCGCCTCTGCTCCTTCCCCGTCCTGGTTAACAACTGTGGGAAGGTGAGACTTAAGTTTTCCACTTTATTGAGGATAATAAGATAAATGAGACTAATGAGTGAATGAGTGAGGCATAGATCGAGATATTTGATTCTTTTCAACTACTTTTCTACATGATAAAAATGTACAATGAAAGGTAGGTTCTTTGGTAAGAAGACCATGTGACACACTGCTTCTGTACTACCTCATGAATCTCCATCAGCCTCTCCATCACTCTTCTGCCTGCTTCACCTTCTTCTTCCAGCTAATGTCGATAGCACGCACTCTCCTGGGGAGGAGGGGGTTTTCCGTGCTGCTGCGGCCCACTGTGTATGCCCAGTTTGTGGCCGGGGAGAATGAGAGTGAGATCTCTGAGTCCATGGAGAAGATGAGCTTGCTGGGACTGAGGCCCATGCTGGCGGTGCCCATTGAGGAGGATCTAGGCGAGAGCACAGGGTATGATTCATTTTCAGTAACTCAGCATGAACAGGTTGCTTTTCATCATATAGTTCAGTTTATAATGAAAGTGAGGAACAATAATTTGTTTTAACTTTTGCTTCAAATATGAAAGAAATTGGGTTTTTACTGTTGTTTATGCACCATTGATGGGATTTTCTCTGGCTGTAAGCAACAAAACACACAAACACCATGCACGATAAAATTCAAATAACATAAATGAACATTTCTGTCATGGGTTGCAGTTTAATAATTTCCCTTTTTTTTATTAAGATCTTTCTTCAGTTTGCTTATTATATCGATGTGTTTTCCCACTTTCTTATTTTTTGATTAGTTTCTCTGTCCATTGATATAATTAAGTCAAAAGTTTTTTCCCCCCACTCTTATTGCAAATATTTATTTCTTAGGTGCTGATTTAGGATGTTTCTCTTAACAAAGGGCAGCTTAAATTATGGATGCCCTGTCAATATTGATTATTGATGCAGAGATAGATAATAGTCAAATATTGTCTCTTATGTGAAGTACATCATAGCTTTATGTTGCTTTTTGTCACCATCAGAGAGAAGAGATATGATGACAACATGGATGCTATGTTGGAATGTGTGCGAATGTCCCACAGCAACGCCTGGAGCAAAGACCCCATGATGCAGCTGAAGATCACCGCCCTGCTCAGCCCGGAGCTGTGTGTGAGTCAGCAAACATCTCAGTCACCTAAACCATGACTCACTTAGGCCATGTTCAATTGAACTGCTACTAACATTTGATAAAATAAATATTATCATTACTATATTTTATTATTATTTTTAATTGTTATTACAATTAAAGAGGATTCTTCTTAACAGAGAGGGTTTTGAACAACTGACTTGTTTTGGGCACCAACAAGGGTTGAATCTTACTAAGTACATTAACTTAAGGACTGTAGTTAAGTACAAACTCTGTGCACTCGCACTTGATTTTTTCCATTTTATGCAACTTCACACTTGTTACTTTATCTAATTTGTCTGAAAGCTTTAGTTCCTACTTTAATTTCTTTCTGAAAATAAAGCTGTAAAATAAAGCTGTAAATGTTTTGAGACTTTGGGTTGAAAGGAAAACTGTTTTTGAAATGTCCGAGTTCAGAGAACAAAAGTTACAAGAGTTTTGAATTTTTAGTGGGCTTTTATTTCCATTTTAACTTTGTTAGTTGTTTGCCTTGCTTAAGTTTAGTTTCAGTTTTTAGAAAACTTTTTTTGAATACATTTTTAGCTTTGTTCGGGGTCAGGTATGAAGTGTCACACAAAATACACTTTAAATATGTGCAAACAGGATCCTTCTAATTCATATATTTGCATAAAGGTCATATGTGTGTACAGTATAGCAGGATTGGGACTTTCTTTAAATTGTTCAAACTTATGTGAAATGACAATGAATGAAACCTGATAACTGACTGATAAAATAACTCCCTGCTTACCTTTGCTTTAGTTTTAGTCCAGCGCACTGAAATAACCTTGAGGAGAACCTTCACTGTGGTGGATCTGAGTCAAATAGTAGCTAAAGTTCAAATATGTGGGAAAAAAAAGATAAGATCACACATGCTTGTTGTGTCTACAGATTATGTCCACAAATGTCCCAATATCTCCCAGTGATTTACTGTAGATGTTTTTTCCTCACTGATGAGTCTGTGCTGCTTGTTTCAAGGTGAAACTCACAACCCTCATTGCACAAAAACCATATGACCTGAATCTACTTGTCAGAGCTATGAACGGAGAGGTACGTCCGCAGCAATAACCCACTTTGTCTTTCTTTTCCTTTCTTATTCACATATACATTAACAGTGTTGATGAGGTTGATCCTGGTCAATGAAAACTTAAACGACCTCTGATCTTTCCCCTCAAACCGTCTCTTTCAGACAATCAGCTTCCCTGGTTTGGACGAAAGAGAAATTGCTCATTTCCTCTGCAGCCTACAGAGACTCAACAAAATAGCAGAGGTGCAGACATGGAGCACTGTGACATTACATGAAAAACTCTAGCAAGGAGATATTGTTTTTTTTAAAAAATCTGAATTTCAATTTGCATCATAAACACTTTAATTTTTACGACTATTTATTTTCATTTTTCATTTTAATTTTGAAATTTTAATTTCATTTTTTTAGGCGAGTGTGAACAGAGTGAGAGTCCTGGTTGATGCAGAGTACACCTACATGAACCCTGCTCTCTCTCTTGTCACTATGGCCATGATGAAGAAGTTTAACAAAGATGGCGTCTGGATTTGGAACACATATCAGTGTTACCTGAAGGCAAATATCTTGCATTTTCCAAATGCTCTAAATAAAGTAAAGCTACGTAGGTATTACCTCCTCTCATGTGTGTGTGTGTCTCTCTCAGGAGTCCAGGTCTCTCCTGTTAGAAGCTCTGCGTCAGGCCAAGAGTGAAGGTTTCTGTCTGGGAGTCAAGTTGGTACGAGGAGCCTACATGGACAAAGAGAGGAAGCTGGCAGAAAAAGAGGGTCGTCAGGACCCCATTCACAAGAGCTGGCAGGATACCAATGACAGGTGGAGTCATTCATTCATTCATTCATTCATTCATTCATTCATTCATTCATTCATTCATTCATCACAACCAGGCAACTGCATCCAAAACAATGGTCAATTTTTACCAAAGAACCTGGATTCTTTAGTTTTTGAACTTGAAAACACGAGGATCGTTTGTGAGATCGCACGTCATCTGTTTCCTCGTGCTCCTGCAGTTATAACGGCTCGCTGGATTTGATGCTGGAAGTGATTTCCCAGAATCCCGATCGCTACAGGATCATAGTCGCCTCTCACAATGAGGAGTCAGTGAGACGAGCTGCCAAACGGTCAGACCATGAGAAGTGAAACTCACTACGATTTGGTGTCATTGCTCTTTTTTTATTATCTGTTGTTAAACTTAAACAATTGATTTAGGAAATGTTCCACTGTTTGATTGAAGACCACTATAATAGACTGAATATTTTTCTTATTAATCTGATCTAACTGTATTTAAATGTTACTTGATTTTACTTCATTGATCTCCAACCTTGTGGATTGCGACCCCTTATAGCAAAACACTGTCCACTAGATCGACCAAATTTCAAGATTTAATCCATGCTTTGTTAGAATAAGAGAGAAATCTAAAAAATAAGCATAATTTTATGCAATACATATAAATATTTCTATGCTCCCTTTTTTTTTAAAGAAAACTCCACCAGTTTTAGTCTGCTGTCTTAATTTAATTAATAATTTTATGCTTTTTAACAATGTCATCATAGTAGTATCAGTTCTAAACTGGTCTTCTGCTCCGGATGCGTATGATCTTTTCCTTGTGCATATTGTCTCCAGGATGGAGGAGTTGGCGATAGACAAAGATGGATCTGTGTGTTTCGGCCAGCTGCTTGGCATGTGCGATCATGTCTCCCTCACACTGGGTGAGCTGAGCCTCAACTCTCTACACTTTCTGCAACAGATCTCATGTCTTATTCAATGAAAGCTTTGCAAACTTTCAGTTGTAGGAGACTTCTGACCACCTAATCTCACTTTATTTATTTAAACTGCTGTCAGTTTAAAAGCACTCATCTGGGCAACCAAAACAATAAGAGCTACACAGAGGAATGTCATCATTCCTTGACTGGCTCAATTTTCCCAAAACTAATTGGTGTTGGGTGTACAGTGGTGGGAAAACATGGGTGGTGACAAAACATATTGCGAGCATTAAATTACATGCAGTCACTTCCCCTCTAACATGTCACATGTCATCCCTCCATGTCTCTCCCCTCTTCCCTCCAGCTAAGGAGGGTTATTCTGTATACAAGTCGGTGCCGTACGGCTCAGTGGACGACACGCTCCCCTACCTGGTGAGACGAGCTCAGGAGAATCGCACCGTGTTGCAGGGGATCCGCAAAGAGAGGGACCTGCTGAAGCAAGAGCTGTACAGGAGACTGAGGGGAAGAAGCTAGGAGGACGTGATCACAGAGAGGAAACGGAGACGAGCTGCAGGTGTGTGAGGCTGCGCAAACTCTGCTGCAGAACTGCTGATACTGATACAAGATTTCCAATCAGGAAACAGTGAAGGAGAAGGACGAAATATTATATGATGGTCAATTGAACAAAGATGTAATACACTCAAGAGCTCTCTGAAAGCTGATGTGAATTAAAGTGATGTAAATTAGGACATAAACTTGTAACAGGTAGATTTGTTCTAAATTATGTGTCCAGTAGACATTTGATAACAATTGAGAGTGCAACGACATATATTTTGTTAAGTTTGATGGACAAAGTTTAAAAAATGCTTTTGAAATGCGTGTTATAGTGCTGCTGTTCGCAAAAAAATAATCAGCATTGTTGTTTTTATGGTACAAAATTAATAAATGAGTGAATTGCTCTATATATTTATGCCTGTAGGTCGAGTGAAACAATAGTGACCTAACCTCATGAAACAGGCTTTCTCTTTTGTTGGAAGATTAAACTTCCCTCTGAGTTGTTTAAGCAGCTTAAATGCAACTAATGAGTAACGGAGGAACATGACACAGTGACTCCGTCTGATGTTTGGTTGGTTAGACTTCGCTTCAATCTTGCTGATCTGACCCAGTTTTCTTTAGATGTGTTGCAGTTTGATGAATAAAAAGCTCAGGGTGGATTTTGCTGTGGCTCTGTGTTCCAAAGAGCATCTTTTAAATAAAAGTAATGTGAAATAGATTTTAGTTCATAAAGACACACTCCAGTATTTTCTTTCAAGTTGCCAAAAAAAAGTTCCAGTTTCAGTTTTCGTCTTCATTGTCTTTTTGAAATATATTGCTATAATGTAATGCCCCCTTCATTCAGGGGGTAATTCAAGAGTGGAATCCCTGAGTTTGTAATGCACATCAAACCAGAGGTATTAAGGTTAAATAGTTTTCATATTTGCTTAAGTTGTTCGTTAATTCAACCAATGGTGAAAGTGTATCTTGAAGAAGTGGAAATATTATTTTGCAAATTATTATCAATACTTAGCAGAAGCTGAGGAAAAACACTACAAACCTCAACAGTGCTGATGTGAATGATTTTCACCGGCATGGATCTGTAGTTCAGCATGGAGAAGGTTTACATTATCTATCTTTGTGTGATACTGAATCTATTTCCTTTTAAAGCAAATAAAGCTGTGAAAGAAAACTCAAAACACACTGTTTATTTTTGTTTATTTGATAACTACAAGTCAACAATACTCAATGCTTTTCGCCTCACTGTACCGCCACGCTGCAACGCCTTTATTCCATAACTCTCTATTTGCAATATTAACCTTAAAACTTTTATCAAAGAAGTCACCCTCGATGAAATACCACACTACATAGAGGAAGTGAGAAGAGCTAGCAGGTGATTCAGGATCAGTGAAAAGCACTTCTGAGTCAAATGATGGAGAACAGAAACTCAGGTTCCGGTTGTTCTGGAATGAAGACTAGTTCTGGGCGCGAGACAGAAATCGATGTGTTCAAAGCTCAGTAGTTGCTCTGGTTTTGATTTCTGTAGCCGCCTCGCTGGTAGCCCCCTTGTTTCTGCTGATAACCACCTTTCTGATCTGTGAACATACAAGGAAAAAAAACATGCTTATCTACAAGTACACACATCAGCCTTAAAATCAGATGATTAAAGCAAAGGATTTAATCTGACATTCTTGTATGGCTTTACACACAAAATCTAATTTAACTCCCCCCTCCTCCCACAACTTTCCAACAATGGATTTGTACTTGTCTCTCAAGATTGCTTTTTTATACTCGTCACAACTATTTTACCAGTTTTTAATTTGAATTACTGAGTGCAGCACTCCGAAAGTCTTCAAGAAGAGAGAGAAACAATTTCCCTGATTAACACAAAAACACATCTCCCGCCTTTGTACGATGGCTGGCTTTTCCTTCCCCTTACAGTGTAGCCATTTCAGAGAAAAAAGCACGAACAAGCCGGTCCTGTTCAGGCATAACCTGACCTTAATCTTTAACATCAAATTTTGAAGCAGTACACGTCAGTTACTGATTAAAAGCAAGCTAACTCAGTGAGCTACATACAAAAGCAGCAATGGATAAACAGCCTGTGCAAAAGATCAGAGGCATGGTGCTGTGGGAAGGTCACCATGTGGTTCAAACGTATCTTAACATACCTCTCTGGTAGGACTGCTTCTGTTGGTAGCCGCCTTTCTGATCTGTAGTGCAAAGAAAAACATGTTGTTATCGTTTCTGCAAGAGTGTAATTCTACCTTTAATAGCGATACAGATGTTGCAATAATTCATAGTCTGGCAACGAGGGGGATTTGAATAACATGAAACGTGGTGTATATGGCATACAGTAAAGTGTGTTGTTTCAACTCACCTCTGTTAAAGTAGCCTCCATAGACGCCCTGTTTGAGGTCGAAGACGCGCTCGTTATTCTCCACCAAAGTGCCCAGTTTCTCAGCCAGCTGCAGGGCCATGTTCTGCAGGGAGGTGGGCTCTGTGCGGTGCATCACCACTGTCTGTGTGGGCTGGTCCAGTGACGCCTGTTGGGATGAAGACAAAAAAAAAACCCATTTGGAACGCAAATGAAAAGAAATTCTGAGGCAGTGGAAATCCCACTAGGATGAACAGATTCACTCTGACAGAGCAGAGAAGCCGATGAAACTTACCATCAGCTCCTCATTGATGATCATCTTGCTGATGATGCTGTGGACTGTGGAAATCTCCAGCTCAAACATCTCAGATAATGTCTCCATGCTGGAAGATAAACACAAGAATTTTAATAACACTATGTTTTTTTCCAATAAAATTCTCATTTGCTAGAATGAGGCTAGACTCTTGTGATCTTATATGAAATACATAAACAATCGGAAGAAGAGCAGCATGTGATTACAGCTATTCAAAACTAACCAGTGTTTTAGAGGTGAACTTCTAAAAAAGCTGCGTGTTGTTCTCACCTGATGGAGTCATAAACACTGCTGTATGTGAACAGGTAAGTCCTCAGCGACTCCTCTTGAATCTTCCTATAAAAAGGAAAAACAATCAGAAAATTTAGAAAAAATGAAGCTATGTGGGGTGGCACATTTAATTTATATTTGCATGTGATAACTGAATTTTCTAATGAAATCATGTCATTGTCTTAAAAAATGATCATCAGCACCATATAATTTGGTACAATGCAAAATAAGTTTTAAGTCTTTAAATAATGAAGTCATAACTTTTATCTTTTAGCACAATCTAAATCCTAATAACAACCTTTATACAACAGAATAATAAACATTTGAGAATGAACTGATGGAGGGATGATTATGATGCACACTGACCTGACAAGCATTTCACGTACTCTCTGCGTCTCAGGGAACAGATCCCAGACTTTACTGTTCATCTTCTCATTGATAATGAATGAGTGGCAGGTGCGCCAGTCTCCCATCTTCATGGCCTTACTGGCTGCCACCACATGCTCCCTCATGCTCTCTGGGGGTCCTAGAGGACATATGGAGAGCTACGGTTATTCTCTCTGGTTTCTCTAAAGATAACACATCTTGGTGCAAAGAGTTAGTTTGCATACCCAGCAAAGGCTGTCTCTCTCCCACCCTGAGCTGGTGGTGGAACTGCTTGCTGATCATCCTGCGGCGAGCATCAAATTCATGGGCGGCCATGTAGGGGATTTCCAGCAGCATGGCTGACACCAGGTAGACACACTCAAGCAGCTCCAGGTTGATGTGCATGTGGAATGGCACCTTTGATGAAGAAGGAAAACAATGTTATGATTATGTTGTTGGGTTTGTTTTTTAAGTATTTGCCTTTGGAAGACAGAACACAGCTGACAGTAAGAAAGCCACTGATTTGATGTTTTTGTGAGGCAAGTTTTATGGTGATCCATTGAAAAAAACATCACAAATGTTGACTACATGGTGGAGTTAATGGTAAAGTCAGCTGGATTTATCCTCAGCTGATTGTTTTCATCAATGTCATGAATCTCATGACATTCCATTAGTAGTTTTTAAAACATCAAGCATCTGACTTAAGATCTCATTATTTCAGCGAAGCCAGTTTACATTCAGAAGATGTAAACTGATATGATCTTGGACGAGAGTTTACGGCATCTTTTGGATTTACCTGTCTTCTCTTTTCTATCTTCTCCTGCTCTGCGTTTCTCTCCTGCATGTTCCTCATGAGCAAACCCTGACCCAGGAGCTCCTTGGCTCGGCCAGACGACTGGATGTCCAAAAGGGCATTGTGGGCATCTTTAATCATTCCCTGCCTGAACGCGCAGATGCCAAGCTGAACCATGGTTCTGTTGTACAGGATCTAGAGGAGAGACAAAGGTCATTAGTATTGACTCAAGGTTCGCTGTTGTTCTCTTGTGGAACATTGTGTCTGCCTGCCTACCTGCACAGGTGGGTCAGCGTGCTGGATGTTGTCCTGCAGGTGGCTCATCAGCATCAGGTCGCGGGCCTGGTACCAGCGCGAGTGCAGAGCGTGGTGGTAGATGTGGCAGAGGATGGCGCAGGTACGGATACGGTCGGTGCGATCCTTGGCGTAGATGAACTTGCAGAGACGGTCCATGATCACGGCGCTGTCCTCTCCCTCGCTCTCCTCCTGATCCTGCTCGGACTTCATGGCAGACAGAGACATGACTCAGCACATCACACTTTAAAAAGTTTACACTGATGATCTGAAAATGTATGTCACAAAAAAACATCTCTCTCTCTCTGACAAAGACTGTATCATTATTTCTCACCTTGGACTCTCCTTGGAGGCCCAGGCTGCGCCGGTGAGCCTTGTAGTCAAACTTGTAGTAGGTGTGCATGATTCTGCGCAGGTAGATGCGGCAAATCTCCTCTGTGCTGCCTTTGTTCTCCATGTAGTTGAGCAGCCGGTCAATGATGCCGCAAACTCGTCCCTCATCTTTCAGATTGTCAACATACTCTGTAGGAAAAGTGGAGAGGAAAGCAATGAGCTACAAGAAGACACAGAGACGATGCAGCAACAAACTCTGACTCTCTTACAGTAACAATTTTCCAATATTCTGTGATTAAATTTCACATTTAAATTTCAAATCCTGCAATTAAAAATAATTCTCACCCTGTGAGTGGGGATCGGTGTTCTGCATTATCTTGGTAAACTCTTCATCCATCCTCTCTACCAACGTCAAGATGCATCCACGGACCCTCATTGGCTGACAAACATACAAAATAAAGCAATAAATTAATATTTTTGAATATAACTGGGCCTTAAAGATGACCAAAAATGATGTAGTTTGTGCAGCAGGCAAACTACTTCTATGTAAGCGAAAGGCATACACATGACGATGCTTCCACAAAACCCTAAATATACAGTACAATTAATAAACAAATACACAAAGACATGCGACGGACTCTGGTTTGAGACGGTCTATCCGTCAACCAGGATAAGTTTCCAGAAATTTAAAAAAAAACAGAAAAAAGAAGATGGGATACCTGGTCTGAGATGGCCAGTTGCTCACTGTCTTCGGCAATGTTCTCCCCAATGAAGATGTTGTGGTGTTCAAAAAGGATGTCCAGCAACTCGTCTATACAGTCGAGGCACTTCTTCCACATATCAGGCTGAAGAGAGATTACATTAGATGAATTTAATCTGAATCATCAAGATGAGAGCCCCAGATTTTCTAGCAAAAACATTTGACAGTTGAATATACTCATTGTTAACATCAGATATTATTTTATTCACAAGATACTGTTTGTTTAAATTATTTGGATTCATTTTTCAAACTCTCCAGTACAAATCTTGAGTATCACTGAAACTAAACATTAACATTTGAAACATTTGAAAGAACAGCGACTCCTACCTTCATGAAGGCTGCTAAGTTGGGGTTGTAGTCATACAGGGAGGCAATGATGTTGAACTTGATCTTGACCATGATACCTTGGCCCAAGTTATTTTCAGCAGCGATGGCCGCCAGAGCATGGAGCAGTTCAATCTGAGCAGCCCTGTCAGTGGAAGAAAAAAGGAGGTACTGAGAATCAATCATATTATTATAAATATACAAGACAATGACTTAGTCTTTAAATGTAATAATCAATATTTATTAAAACAATAGAACAGAAAAGGGAGCTGCTATGGGATTTGATTGTTCTTCACCTGTTTAACTGGTAAATTAGGGCTGTAATTTTTAGGATTAATGAGGACTTTAATTTATATATTTTCAGCATGCATCAATAGACACAAGTTTTACAAGTGCAAAGTGCATTTTAAACATAATTTCTTGCAATTTACAACATTTACATGGAAATATATTATCGTATGTGAGTACAAATAAGATGTTCTGACTGAGGTTTATTGAACAAAATTTTACATGGCTCAAAAATGAGTGATTTTAGGATTACTTCTCAATGGATGCTTTTTTGGGGATTAATATTTGCAGCTGTATTATCAATAAGTCGAGTTTATGAGTATGCTGCAGTGTTACCTGTCTGTGCCCTTTTTGCCTCTTGCTTGCAGGATCTCATTCAGCTTCTTCACTACCACTGGTATGTTGATCTCTGTGCCTTTGGCAAACATCTTGGGCTTTTCCTAATGAATTGAATACACAACATACCAACAAACACTGATTTTATAAAGTGACAATATGCAAAAATACATACATACAAAATACATTATATGGAATTCTGACCATGGTAATGTTGAAGACTATATCATCTGTTGTTCTGTCTTGTTGCGATTTATCTAAAAAGCCTTTTAAAATTTAACATCGTATCTACCTTGACCAATGGGGCGCCTCCCCTCACTTTCTCCCAGCCGCCCTCAACCTCCTCTCCTCCCTCCTCCTCGGCCTCTTCCTCCAGTCGCTCTTTCTTCTTGGGCCTCTTCTTCCTCCCTACCTTCTTTTCACTTTTGTCATCCGTCCTGAGGACAAGAACAGAGAGTGTGTTGGTAAGTATGCAGAGAAGAGGAAAAGCAACTGCTTGACCTTCTTTGATTAATGTGTTTTTTGACATGTTTTTCAACCACTGTGGCACGGCACACTATCCAATTTCACCTAATTGGTCTAAAAAACATTTTTTTGAAAACAAATTAATTATTATCTGCAAATAATATGCCACTGTCGAGTGTCTGTGCTGCCTAGTCAGTTATACTTGTGTAAAGTTAACATTTTTATAGGTAATCCTAAGTCAAAGACTCACTTCTTGAGGAAGACCACGGCCAGTGATGCACTCTTTCCCTCCCCTTCATCAGAGCTCTCACTGCTACTGTCTACAGTATCGGAGCCCCAGTCTTCATCGTCATCATCATCATCATCACTGGAAGACGACTCATCCTGTCCGGTGGGAGAAAAACTCCTGCATATTAGCTCAGGTAGGCCTCACACAGTAGTTTGAGTGCCAGAATAGGGTTTTAACATTGTTCTCCCTGAGGTTCATTCTTATAATGGCTTGCTGGCCTCTTACCCCAGATCCCTTGGCAGACTTAAGGAACTTGCTAGCCTCTGCTGGGGCCTCAGGCTTTTTCTTTAAGAAGGACTTGGCTGACACTCCATCTTCTCCTGCCTCTCCATCACTGTCAGAAGACGAGCCTTGTAGAACACAAAAGAATAAAAAGGAAAGTTTTAGAATGTTTGTACTTGCTCAAAATTGTCATAAATATTATTATACATTTGATCTTACAAGAATGTTTGGTATAAAATTAAATGCAACTCAAAGTGATATAAAAACAACGTTGGTCTTGTAAATGGAACTGTTTTCACATGTTGTTGACTGAATTCCCTTTATGATCAATTGTGGTCGATTCACAAAATTGCACATATTTCTACACAACTGACACTAAAAATGGGGGTGACTAGTACAGTTAATGTTTATAGCTTTTACAATCATTTATATGTACAACAGGACCCTGAAAGGCATCAAACCTCATATACATGAGAAAACGCATTGGACCAGTTTGATGGATAAGAATTAACACAGCCACTTGTTTAATTTAACATAAAAACAAACAAAACTTACCAGAATCTCCTGGCTCCTTCTCCTCCTCTTCATCCGCTGACTCTTGTGGGTTCTAACAGAGAGACAGCAGACATTGAGATTTTATTTTTACTAGGGCCGGGACTTTAACGCGTTAATTTCGATCAATTAATTATAAAGATTTTAATGCGATAAAGATTTTAACGCGAT
>JAQMCX010000033.1:11055946-11073446 GCA_029814765.1 Acanthurus leucopareius
ATGCGATTAATTTCGATTAATTAATTACAGACCCTATAATTAACTCGATTAAAAATTTTAATCGAGTCCCACCACTAATTTTTACCTTTGTTTATCCAGGCAGAGCCTCAAGCTGCAGCTCTGTGGTAATAGCGGGCCACTCTCAACTATCACACACTGATTCAAATTACACAATGAAACAGCCTCCCACACCTGACTTATATTTAGAATTCCAGTTAATATCTTTACAAATTTACTATACATTCAGTTAGAGATAGTTTCCTAATTTACCTCCTTGTATGCAGCTATTTCTGCCTCGTAATCTCTGTTGTACTTGCGGATCTTCTGACGAAGTGTACTGAGGGCTTTTGCATTGTTTTTGTTCATCTTCTTCTTGCCCTCTTTGTCCTCCCAAAGCTGAAATTAAACCAAAGTTAATTCTTTCTGGTGAAATGGAAAAGTGTAATCTAGACTGTTGAACAAGTCAGCCTTAACCAAGGTTAATGTATTAAATTTGCTGCAGTCATAGCTTTTAACGGCTTCAACTGTTATAAAGCTGGTAATTATGTCATACAGTTTAACTCTAATGACCTGGTTCAGGTAGTCCTCCAGGTCGGCCAGCAGACGAATGTAGAAAGGTGGGACACCTTCTTTGTCCACTATGTTCTTGCTTTTGAGGAAGGCTCGACATAGCTGCTCAAACTCCTCCAGACATTTGGCCATGTCACGAATCTTCATAGCATTGCGAATAGTCTTGATGAGGTTGGTCAGTTCCTCAAACCTATGATTTGAGAGAAATACATTAAAACCAAAACAGTAATTAGATGGTTTGAAAGGTTTTAAAGATCTATTACTTTTAAAAAAAGATTTAAAAGCCACACCAACCTTTTGTCTTTGGCACTGCGCACCACTCTCTTGGTGTCCTCCTCATCATCACTAAGAAGCAAGGACCTGTGACAACAACATGGATGTATAAGATTAAAACAAAAAATGTATGTTGTGTCTTGATGATGGGTTGTACTGTATGTTGTACTGACTGCTTGAAAGTTGTCCCTGGTGCTTTGGGGGTGATCTCATCGGCGGATGAGGACTCTTCTGACTCACTGTCAGACCCAGTGGCAAAGAATCGAGACATTGCTGAAGAAAGCTGTCAATCTGTAAAGACAAAAATCACACATTTGAGGATTTGTGATGGAGGGATTATGGCATTTGTCTCCATCTGTAGAAATGCAGTAGAAAAATATACTTTGCTTCTTATTTAGCAACGTGAAAATAAAAGCACTTCAGTGTCCTGATTTTTTCAATTCGTTGTTGCTAATAAAGGCAGGACGAAAATGGTGTACCTGAGATACAAAGACACTTTCTATTAAGCATGTAGATTTTCCTTTTTCTATTATATTTATTGCGGCTCAATAAAACTGCAACTCAGCAATAGTAAAACACAACTGGAAAATATAACTGCTCTCAGATATTTAATGAGTACCTAGTTTTACATGTAAATCACCCAAATTGAGTTGGGACGATAAGTATAACGGGGCACAAACAAGCTCAACATTATGCCAAGCTAGCTGTTTTTTTTAAAGCTAACTACCGTTAGCTAATACATTATCACAATGCAACAGTCAGTCATAGAAAGTGATGCTTGCAGTGCGCACCACCACAAACGTAGATTTAAAGTAAATTAGGCACAGAATATCCCGTCTGGCATGCCTACGATGAGTTAGCTATATAATCTTTCGGACAGAAGTCATTGGGGCTGAGCATAAACGCTGGTATAGTTAGCATCCTACGTTCGTATGTGCTATGCAACGACCACCGCCACTTGGCTAACGCTATCTCCTTTTGACAGGTGGGTTGCAAGGAGCCAATACAGCTGAACACTCGACTGTAATTGAACAAAATGTCATAGAAAATATAGTTTTATATAAAGACGTACATCATAGCATTTCACTATGGATCAACAACGCTGTCTAATTTCTGATAACACTACACGAAACTAACGTGGCGGAAGGCTGTTGCTAAGCTAACGCTAGCAGCAAGGCCTTCCCTAACGTTTAGCCGTTAAATTAACCTCACCTGAACGATGAACGATGAGCTGGTTTAATCAAATAATAAAACAGACTCACCTACGTCCTTATGAAAGTTATTCTGTGGTGTGTCTGTCTGCTTTGAATTGTTATAAAATCCAGTTTGGCTGTACAGATGCCACAATTAAAGGCGTGCGACAGCCTTGCCGGGCACTTGCGTCAGGAAAGGAAGTCAGTTGTAGATCAACAAAGCATAGGGATGGTCTACATCAGATGTACACAAGGGCGAGAGGCTCATGTCGGATTGATGTCGCCACCTAGCGACTGTTTGTCTGAGCGCATACATTTATTCGGGGGTCTTATAATAAAGAGGGATGTACACAGAAGACAATAAAATATAAAGCACAACAAACTCAGACTTCAGATTATTCACAATATATTTATTTCAAATATATCAGATATATGCATAATTTAAATAGCACACCACGTGAACCTTCTTAAGTAAGAAACATGAAGCTATATGCACATATAGTACCTTCATTTTATTGTCCATTAATATACAGTTTCAGCCTTATCACAAAGCTTCATCATGCCTTCTAATATTTTCATAGGTTAGATGAAAACTATTAAAAGCAGTTAAGGCAGATATGGTTTAATATATAATTTTATCCTTTTCATTTTATCCTGCACGCATTATTGTAATTTCAATAATAATACACACCAAAGTCAATATTCTACAATGACAGTAAATCTTAAACAACTGAATTAGATAAGTAAAACTGTTTTCAATGTTAGCATACTTATATTAAAATATATTTAATTAAATTTTTTTTACAGTGTGAAACTGCAACTTGAACATTTATAAATGAAAACAAATATTCTGTTACGTTTTTATAGAATCCATATCAGCGTTCTCCCTCTGGTTACTGTACTTCAGCAGCTCTAGAAAAAAGGAAAATTGAATCAATAATAAACACTTATACATCTTAAACATGCAAAAACAAACAAAACATTGAAACCTTGCCAATAAGGTAGAACACTTAAACTGCATTAATTTTTTTTAAAAAGGCTTGAAATGAAAAACAAAACAATATGACAACCTAATATCCCAGCTACAACATGATATGTCAGGGTTCAGAGGTGAGGTAACCTGGGACAAAGCCCACCTTTTCCCACCTTACAGAGGTACAAATAATGAAATATATTAAATATATAATGAAAATTCACCCCAGTTACTGCAAGGACTGATAATTCTTTTACTACATCAAAGTGCAGTTTATTGGTTTTTTTTAACATTTTTGCCAGAGAATGAATATTTGATCACACTAACGAGTAATACCTTCTTTCAGTCTCCTTATTTCTTCTGATTTCAATTCAAGCTGCTGTTCGAGCATGGCGCAGTTGGCACAACCTGCAATACAAATTGAATCATCATGTGACTGAGGACAATGTCTGTTAAATATTTAATCTTCTTTTTAATTCCTATTATCAGTTTCGTGAAGGTGACTACCTGTTTTATTATTTCCCTATACCACTTCTGCTCTCTCTAGTCAACTCTGTGTGGTCACGGTAGTGCTTTTATAGTAGTTATTATTCACTCAGCCTTTTGTCCTGCCCCAGTTCAAATGCATCAGTTCATTCACTGAGACGGACAGATCTCACATTATGACTGAACATACAATTGTGTGCCACTGTATGGACAATCATTACTGATGTAAAATAAAACGTATGTCGCCTTAGAAAACATTAAAACGTAATTTGTTGTTGTCCAATGTGAGCAGTTGTACTTAAAGAAATGGAAATGAATTATGAATTTCAGAAGTGATAGCAGGCAACTCTATTGTTTGCTTTTGGAAGATTGTAACGTCATAATGTTTACATCATTTACGAAATCTGAAATGTCAACAAGAAAGATGTACGCTGAAAAAAAAAAGGAAAAAAAAGAAGCACATGGACCCTATTAGAGAATATCCCTAATACATCACTAGAGTTGTCAGGTGGAAACCTTATGTAAGAGGTCTGACTTTTCGAAGACCTCCAGTGTCCTCAGTGGTCTCCTGGCCTCCTGGCACCCACAACTCACCATGGCCTTGTGGTTTAGGCAGCAGAGCTCGATGGCTGGCCAAAGGCTGCTTCAGGGCTCTGGCTCTGCTAACAGCATTGCAGGATGTGGATGATTCAGCAGCACTGGTTGGAACTGTGGCATCTGAAAGCATGTGTCAAAGAGCAGGCAACACAACAGGTAAGTAACTCACAAAAATCTAAGTTCTGGTGACTGATCCCACTATTAGATCGTAAAACCCTCCAGCAACACAAATTAAATGACAGTCTATATACTAGTACAATCCCAACCTACCATCTTTTTGGATTTTAGTTGGCAAAGCTCTCTGACTGGCTGTGGCCTGTTTCAGGGTTTTAGTTCGGTTTCCAGAATCACAGGAAGAAGTTGAGGCTTCGGCACTGACCGAGGGTAAGAGGGCATCTGAGGAGTTAAAAGTGTGAGGGAAGCAAGATATGTGGTTAGCTCAGAAAGTCCACCTTGTGAACATCACTACAGTAAATGCTGTTCGTTAACTTAAGCATCAATATTTATTGTTTGAATCTTAAATGCTAGAAAAAAATAGCTCCTAGTGAGTCAATATTTACCCATTTTCTTCCTCTTAGCTATTGGCAGAGCTTCACCTCTAGTCAAGGGGTGCTTCTTTGCTTGCAAAATCTTTGTTGCAGGGACAGTGGCTGCTTGTATTTGGGGGCAAAACAAACAAAAAAATTAAATTGAAGTTTATTATCATCTTAGGTGTGAATGGTGGGGCTCAGAAATTAAGCTGCACAGGATTTATATTAGTCGGACTAATGTATAAGTACCTGTTTGTCCCCGGAGTTTTTCAGTGCTTGAAGAGGCTGGTGCGTTGCTTCTTGCTGATGGTGGCCTAAGACCTGGTGCAGCTCTGTGGATACCTGATGGTATGCTACTCAACCGGGGTTTGGGCAAGCCAGGATTGGGCTGCTTGGATCCTAATGTGAGCACAGGGGAGGGGAGAGTGTGGACAATGGATACCGTGTTCATACACATCTCCCATTCAGAGGGCTTCGCACTGTATGCTGCTAAAAGTGAGATGGTGTACGTTCACAGACTGCACTAATGCTCACAATACTTGTTTTTAAGAAGTGACCCAAAATTTAAAATAAACTAACTGCAGTCTAAAAAGCCCATTATAAAACCACAATGCATGCAGCCTACCTGCTGTTGTAGCACGCAGGTTGTAGGACGATGATGTTCCTGTTGTCTTAAATGCACAAGAACAGAGAAAGCCATTAACAGGTTGTCATTGAAAAATGCATCCTCACTGATAAAAAGGTGGATTAACAAACAAACTGAGATCATTTGATTTATTTCATTAAACAGAGGGTGCTTTCAACATTTTGACATTTTACAATGAGAATCTTACCACACTGGGTGCATCAGAGGCAGCAGTGTTTTTCATAGCTTCGGCTTGGGTTCTTTGTCTCGTCATGGGCAGGCCTGATGTTAATGGCTCAAATTTTCCTGGAAGTATGGAGGCTGGCTTGAACTTTAACAAGTGGGATGAGGCTTTCAAAGGAGGTAAGAGGGATTTAACAGTGGGTTTCGTCAAGAATGTTTTTCGGTCACAGACGATGTTTGGTGGAATGTCTGATGTCCCCTGACCAGGCTTAATGGGACCATCCCCATACAGTTTTTTCTGTGCCCCAATGGTTTTGCCCTCCTCTCGTTCAGCGTTGAAGTTGAACATTTTGCAGTTAGTCATTGGTGTTGAAGTAATTAAAGAGTCTGCCCTTAAATCTAGAGTGTCATCCAAATTTAATGTGTTTGCTTTGTTATCCTCCTCCGTATCCATGCTTTCATGGCCTAAAGAGACGGAGATATCATCTCTCAAAGGAAGACCTGATTGTGGATTATCTTTAGTCTCACGTTGACCAATTTCAGAATCCACCTTCACAGCTGGATTAGCTTCAAACGTGCTCTCTGGAGTTTCACCAGTCTTAGTACTCGGGTCTGTTCCAGTTGTTGTCCTGTTATGTTTTGGCAGTTCGGGGGGTTGCACTTCAGATTTGTTGTCCTTGGGGCTACTTGTTGCATTACACACCTCAGGAGGAGAGGACTTGTCCAAAGTGCTCTGGTGACTGTCACTTGAAACCATTTCTGACATGGTTATTGTGCCATTCTGTTTAGGAGATCTAGTATCGAAAGTGTTATTCTGAAGGCAAAAGGTAGCAGCACCAGCTTCCCCTGGAATGATATTGCCACTAGATTTTTGAAGAGAATGCCTATCAAACGTGACATTCTGCACATCACAGGAACTGCTTGTCTTTGCAGCTGAGCAATTCTGATTTATACAAGGAGAGGTTTCAGTGGTGTTCTTTGAGAATGAAGCTGCCTGATCTTTAACATCACTCTCTGGTTGGGGACTGTTGACATTTGATTGGGGAAGATCCAGTGTTTTATTCTGAGGGCAGCTTACTGGAGCAGTAGTGTTTACATTGGTAGATGCACTCAGACTGGACTGCTCAACAAATGTAAATGTGCTGTTCACAGACCCTGTTCTCTTTGGACTTGGTTGTGGCACCTTGGTGGTCACCTCGGTGTCATGGCTGGTAAGTACCTCTTCATTACTCACTCCAACAGTATCAGAGGCCCCCACAGGTTCCCCATTAAGCTCAGAAGTGACATTTTTTGAACTAGTGTTACACTGGATATCAGATGTAGATAACTGAGATGCAGCACACTGAACAGACATGTCACTGGAGGAGCTTATGTCACGGGTGACATTAGCAGGGTGGGTTTGTGCATCCTCAGCTGATGTTTGAGTCTTCCCCATGTTTTGTCCATTAGGCTCAGATGAAGGCAGGCTGTCTTCTAAAGCACTATCCAGTGAAATATCTCGCGTAGTTTCCAAGGAAGCCTTTGGTGTGTTTTCACCCACACACTTATCAGACTGCTCACTAAGGGAGCTTATAGTGTGTGTTGCATTTCCATCAAGAGTACTTGACAAATCTCCACTTTGAATCATGTCCAATGTACCAGACTCTGTCACAACCTGTCCACTGAGCTCAGAGGAAGGCATGTTGTTTTGTAAACTACCCACAAGTGAAATATCCTGTGTGACCTGCAGGGAGGACATGTCTCCTTCTGGTGAAAACTCCGAATCGCGTGTTACATTAAGGAGAGTAATCTCTGGGAAGTATCTGTCATCCAGCATGCACAGAGGAGCATCAAAGTTCTCAGGGATGTCAACCATCTTGTCATCTAGATCATCATTCTTAGCTATTGTTCCATTAGGTTTCAACGAGTCAGGCGGAAGGACTTTAGAATGGTTTTCTTCAGCATTATAGACCTTAGGAGGGGTCTTGTCTTTAGTAGTCTTGTGACTGTCACTTGAGCTTGTTTCCGACACAGTTATTGTGTCATTCTGTTTAGAATTGAAAGTGTTGTTTTGGAGGCCAAAGTTTGTTGCGTCAGCTTTGCCTGAAACACTATTATTACTGGATTTTTTAAGAGAATTTCTATCAAAAGGAGCATCTTGTATCTCACATAAACTGCCTGTATTACCAACTGAATTACTCTGATTCATGGCAAGGACCGTTTTAGTGGTGTTAGGAACCAAACCAGCCTGATCTTTAGCCTGACACTGTGCTTTGGGACTACTAACATCAGACTGGAGAGGACTCAGTGTCTTTGTCTGAGGGCAGGGAATTTGAGTAGTAGTGTTTAAATTTGTGGAGGCACTCAAGTGGGGGTGGAGAGTGGTTAATGAGCTCACAGACTTTGATGTTGCAGGGGTAGAAGGCACACTGTCAGGAAGAGGTGAATCATTTTTAGTGAGCTGCATTGTGGAATCACATGTTACGTCAAGTAGAGTAATTTCTGGCAAGAATTCATCATGCAGCCAGTGCACAGGAGCACGAGTGTCACCTAATGGTTGTTCAGATTGGCCACTAAAGAAATGTGAGTTAGGATGTTTGCTGGATCCCCCGGCCGATTTTTGACAATTTGCCATGGTGTTGGATAAATTAGGGTCGGTCGGATTAGGATTGTTTCCATGGGCATCTGGAGATGGACATTTATTACTAATATTTAAGAATTTTAAAATTGGTGTAAGAGCAGACTGGATACCAGAGAGCCGTGACTTTGCCCTGAGTCCACCTGTGCCGCTTGTTGGAGATGGGGTCGAAAGAGTGCAGGTGTCAGAAAGAGGCACATTTTTTCCTCTTGGCTGTGTAGAAGGATTCCCCTCCACATCCCTAACTTGTAACTCCAGCTTTGATGTCCCAACTGCAGCAGTGGCTTCAGGAGGAATATTCTCTCTGCATTCATCAGCCTCTTCCTGAATACACAAGGTTTGCACTGTTGTCTCATTTGCCATGGCAGACGATTTCTCTTTTGCCTTCACAAGAGGAAAACAGAGGTTGCTTGGTTTTAAAGACACAGCACACAACTCACACTCCTCAACATATTTCTTTCAGATGACTTTTCAGACTCTTTATGCTGCAGCCTGTGGATTAAACAAAACAGATAATACAAAACCTTTTTACTTTTACATTACAAGATCTTGTTGACTTACAATACACAACAGTTAAGGCCATTGCACTACAGTAATTGCCAGCTCGGAGACAGAAATTCCCTCAGCACTTGATCACCGTTTGTGGGATTTGAAGCACAAACCAATATAGCGCTAACTTTTAAAAACATTCCGGTGTACAGCTAAATTATTAAACGTAAGTAAAAAGGACAAATCAAAACAAAACTTTTAACAAAGTGTCTAAAGTATAAAAAAAAGCCAACATATGACCAGCGATACTTGGTCTACTACTTTTCAATTTGGCACTGACAGTGTGCGTTGTTCACAAGACGTCACTGTGCTGTGGCAGTTTGACTAAGTTAACGCTAATAAGTTAAATTTAGCCCTAAATATTTAGTAAAATTCGATAACGATGTTTCAATAACATCGTAACTTGAGCCAGCAGAGTAATTTATATTACGGAGTTTATAACGCCGGTAACTTAGTGATGTTGAGCTCCGGGGTTCAAACACTCCCGAAACGAGGCTAAGCTAACGTTAGCTTGTTATCGTTAAGGTTCAGGTCAGTTGTTAAAAAGTAGACAATTTTTACTTATCTATCTATACAGGCACCTTTGTTGGAGCTTTTAATTGGGGAAAACTAGTTACTTACGTTCTGAGACTCGAGTCTGCTGAAGAAAACGAGGATCGTTGTCTACAAACGTCAACGGAATGTCAAAATAACATTGTCTGTGTAATCACAACTATTGGAGCGCCGCTCTGATTCAAACGTCAGCTCTCCTCACGCTCATTGGATGATTTTAACCAATCAGAGCAGAAGGCTTCTTCTTCGTAGATTTTAGGGAGAGTATCGTTCATTCATGGGGAAACAGTGGCATCTATTGTCCAGATGAAACAAGCTACAAATACATTTCTGTAAATCCTCCTCTTCGAGGTTTAAAATATTCTTTATAATAATAAGTTTTTTCTTTAATTCAGCTTTTTCTCTTAATTTACTAAATCAGTTTATCAGTTCTGGCTTTCGCTTCTGTCAGTGTAATCACAAGGATATTGATAATAATAATAATATCAAAATGTTTAATTTATAATTATTTTAAAAATGTTTATTTTAGTCTCCTGTCTTTAGTTTTAATAATTGAGATTTGAGGCTTTAATGAATGTGTCTGCTAAAAACACATCAGAGCAAAGTATGAACACTTTTTGTATAAAAACTCCTTTTTCCATTCCTTCAGGTAAGCTTTATTATAAAACACAGGGCACACAATTAAAATGATGTTTTATTACCATATTCAGTTTGATAAATATACAAAAAAATAAAGCTATTTGTATAATTTATTTAGCTATTTACACAAAGCATTACAGTTCATATTTTTCTCATTCTTTTGAGGTTTTCTTCAGTTTTGTCTTCAGCTCAGACATGAGTGGATTTCCAAATCTAGAGAGACATGAGAAAATTAAGAATCAGAAAGTGTTTGATACATACAAGATGCCTTTTTTGTGATGAATATATGAAAAAAATACTCTGAGAGTTCACTTTACCCAGGATGTCTTGGTGGCATCCATCTGGGTTTGCGTTGGGTCTCATCTTCTTTGGGAGTTTCAGTCTTCACCTCTGGCTTTGTCTCAGGTTCCTGTTGATATCGCATTAATGTTACAAACATATATATCTCTTAACATAAGTGAAAAATAGCATTTAGAGTTTATCTATAGTACCTGTGAAGAGGCTTCTTGGCTATTTTCATCTTTTACCACTCGTGTCTTTTTTAAAACAGGAAAACCTGCACCGAGCCCTAGAAAAAAAAAAATTACACTTGTTAAAGTTACAGTACATTTTTATGCAGACTATAAAAAGTAATCAGACAAGGTAGTGACACAAGGTAGTGTCTTTCCATGTGATGCAAGTGACCTACCTGGCAGTTTTATTCCAATGCCCAAGCCTCCTAAAGGCACACCAGCAGGGACTTTCACCGGCAGACGTGAAGAGGGTGTGGGATCCAACGAGGGCATGTGCAGCAGGGAGCGGGGATCTTTGGGTGGCCTTACATGACGGTTTTTTACGGCAATTCTGGACTTCTGCGGAGTAAAGTCCAACACAGAGCCATCCACCTGCAATGACCAAAACAGCTGGATTCATACACTTTTGCAAGTCATAAATGCTTTCAGATTTTATTTGCGATTTAAGTCATGTTACAGTAAAATATGTTACATATGAATTAATACCTCCATCTGATATTCAAAGTCTGTCACTGGCTGTTGTTCCATCTCTGCCCTGATCAGCACAGGCAACGAATCAGCGATATCTGTTGACCATCTGGACTGTTGGTTGTCCACTGAGAGTAATTCAGTGCAGGTATCACATGGTGATCCAGATTCTGTTGACACATTTCCTTCCTCCAGCGAAGCCTCTGAGTTGCTTCTAGAGTGCCCTGAGTCCGTTTGTGCAGTTTCCTCCAGAGAGTCAGACACAGTTACATCAAGAGGTTCATCTTCAATTTTTGTTTCCTCGACTTTAATAAGAGTGCTTATTTCTGTCACTGACTTAACATTTGCCTCTTCAATGTTTTTCCACTCAGTTACCCTCTCTAGGTCGGTTATCTCAGCATCAATGTCTTCCTGCGGTCCAGTTTCCTCATCTGTTTTTTCTTGTGGATTATCCAGTTCCTGATGTGCAGCCTCCGACACTTCTGAATCAGGGTGAAATCCTGTCTCGGTGACTGATTCCTCCTCTTTCACATTTGATCGCTCTGTCTCAGCTGTTTCCTCCGTCAGCGTATCCTGAGATGTAATGTCTGGTTGTTGTGTAGGCTGTTCAAAGATGTCTGCTGATTCAGACATGTTAGCCAACATGTCATATATGGCTTGAAATGACCCAGTGCTTCCCTGATCCAAAAATCCAGATTCTGCTGTTGATGAAGACATGTCTGTGTCATCAACTAGTTCAGATTCCGCTGTGTTTGACTCCTCAAGCTGCTCTTTATCTTCCTCTGGTGAGATTTCATCCCCTTCATCATTTAATGGCTCCATTTCTGTGTCCATTTCTTGTCCAGACTCGGGCCTCTCTTGTTGTTTTATGCCTTCAGTGTCCTCTGACAAAGCTGTCTCTATCCACAAGTCAAGGATTTCATCTTCAATCACATCTAGACATTCTCTGGTAGGGCTAACTGTTTCTGCAGCGTAACCCCCCTCTGAATCCGTCACATGCTTTGCTGTTTCTTCTGCTGATATCCCACTCAAATCTTTTGGTTCGGACTCAGTTATCATTGATTCAATAGCTTCTTTGTCCTCCTCATTGCTAATCTCAAGTGCTTCTTCTGATAGCTGATTTTGTTTCTCCAGCGACTCAGATTCGGCAATCAGGGCATGTTCTTTTTCTGTGCTTTCTGTGGTTAGATCAGCTGCCATTTTCTCCACTTGCTGATTAATATCTTCCATTTCATCATCGTGCTGCACATCGCCCTCTACTGCCTCCTCGACTCCATATCCTGATTCGTCCATGATTGTTCCTGCCTTTTCCATGTCTACAACAATATCTCCAAGTAGCTTAGGTTCAGTCTCAACCGATTGTTTCAGGAATCCAGATTCAGTGAAGTCTTCATGCAAATCAGGTGTCCTGTCGCTGCTTTGTTCTGAGTTTAAAGCATCTTCCAACTCCTGTAAGAAGCTCACCTCTGTCATCACCTGGACTTCAGCCTCAAGGAATTTAAAAATGTCATCCCTCTCTGCTGCTACAGTTCCTGTTGTCTCACAGCCAACTGCAGCAGCATCGGCTTCTCTGAAATCACATAATCCCTCATCTGTCTCAAACTCAACCAGCACCTCTTCAGTCACATCCTGCAGCTCCTTTAATTTCTCATCGCTCTCATCTGTTAAGCCGACATGAATCTCAGATTCCTCTTCTGAGTGTTCGATCCCCGTCTTCATTGAGTCAACCAGTATTTTTTCTTCTTCCTCCTCAAATGAATGTACTGATTCTTGATTTATTGATTCACCAAGTGATGTCTTTGTTTCTTGTGGCAGTCCAGAATCAGTCAGAAGCACTACTCCAGCGTGCTCCTCCACATCCAAATCGAAGCTGTTCTTAATATCTTCTGTGCTTTCTTGTTCTTCTCCCATAAGCTCCGTCTCCAATAAATAGTCATCCCCCGAGCAACGGCTGCTGTTTTGAAGGCTCTCAAGCTCTTTGCCCTCCACCTCTTCTGGTAATTGCATAGTCTGGACTTCCTCGTAATCTCCTACTTCCAGGAACCTTTGTGTTGTATTTTCATCTGACCCTGGCTCATTGTTGTATCCAGGAACTCCCTCTTGAGTTTCCTCACACGCTGGAGAATGTAGTTCCCGCAACACAACGAGCTGGCCTTCACACATCCCTGGAGGAATATTTTTAAACTCTCCACTCATTTCCTGTTCAGTCTGGCCTTCAGGTCTTACTGTAACTGAAGTTATTTCACAAAGGTCTTCAATGTAACTTTCTTTGTTGCATACTTCACTTGGAGGTCTTTCCTCTTCCTCCTGATCTTTATCAAACAACCTCTCATCTATGGAAATGTCTGCTGTTGTCATATCAGATTCTCCATCCATCACTCCGGCGTGGCCTTCTGTTTCACCTTCATCCATCTCTCCTGTTTTGGTTTGCACTTTGGTGTGTGTAAATTCAGCTGTGTACAGCTCTTCTTCAGGGTTCAGCACATCTTCTTCACTGAATGTAACATGACCTGTAGCAATGTCTTCCTCTTGTTGGTCCTCTGTAACTGCTTTAATGTCTTCTTCCTGCTCTGACTCTTCGTCTGTTGTCTGGTTCTTTGCAGCCTCATTTTCATTTTCTTCCTCTGTGACAGCATCCGGCTCCCTTTCATCATCCTTCCCTTTTTTTACATCATCAGCTTTATCACTCACACTTCTCTGAGCCGTCACATGCTCTTGTCCAACAATGAGCTCATCCTCAGATACAATGTTAGTTTTGTTTTCGGCCATTTGTAACTCAACATGCAGTGAAGTTAAGCTTGGTTCTGCCTTGAAATCTCCAAAGTCATCTGACTCATCACTGACTGAGGGCTGATTTTCTGCCTGTTTTGCACCCTCATCAGATTTGTTTTTAATTGTACTGACCAGCAGTGACAAATCATCACTGTCTTCTACGTACTCATGTGTCACCACTGTATCTGTCTTGTCCCTTTGCACCCCCTCCTCTTTTATGTGCATGTCATCCTCCTCTGTTTGATTTAAATATGTGATTGTGCACAATTGTGCCTCGATGTCTCCTGCCTGCACATCATGTTCATCTTCACTGTTCATTTTATTGTCTTCTTCTTCTTCTTCTTCTTCTTCTTCTTCTTCTTCTTCCTTCTGTTGGATCTCTGTCATGGTTTCACTCAGTTTTTGTTGATCATCTGGTGTTCCTGGTGTCTCAGTCTCCTCTTCAGTGCTGGCATTTCTTCTGCTTCCCTCCTCATCTTCAGCTGCTGCATCACCTGCAAGTCTTAGTGAGATGGTGTTCGCATGTTCTTCACACTCATCATTCTCCTGCTTCTCATCTTGTCCAGGAGTGGACAATGTCCAACCTTTGCCTTCTTCTTGCTCCTCTTCTTTTGCATCTTCAGTGCTGATCAGCCCTGCATCATCATTTCCTTCTTGGTCGAACCATTCCTCTCTCATATCATCACCACCTTCATCAGACAGTTTGCTGTCACTGTCTCTGCACATCTGCATGCTCTCCTCAGCAGGCTCTGAGCCGATTTCTGTGGTGCCAAGTTCCCAGGCAACAACTGAGCGAGACAAGCTGAGGCCAGAGACTGTTGCAGGGGGCAGCTCCTCATGGACGTCTCCTCTGCCCTCTGCATGGCCAAAGATTTCAGGCTCACTTTCAAATGTTTCCTGAGATTCCTGAAAGGGGCTCGGATCATTTCTAACAGCGTTTGCGGGATCTGGTCTGAAGAATCTGTTGATAGCTCCAGTTATATAGCTCTGAGACAAGATGGAGAGAAAAGACAGGGAGACTTTTTAATTAATTTGCATGTTACATATCATAAACATTTGTTCTATGTTCTTATATATGTATTTTCCTCATTAAACATTCAATGTCTGTATGTGTTTGTTTTATAAAGATTCAAAATTTAATATTTAAACTGTAAAACCAAATCCACATGTACCTCCCTGTTTATTTACCCCCAGTGCCTTTTCATTGAGGCTATAATTTATGGTTTGGGAAAGGTCCTTTATTTCCACTGAAGGGAAATCTTACTGTTACAACATACAGAGCTGTTTCATCAGAAGTGTCCTTTCAGCTCTACAGCAACAGTTTGTGGAAGGCTCTTTTCTGTTTTAACACCACAATGCACCAAGCGAAGTCCATAAATGGCTTTCTGACTGTTTTTTTTTCTCTCTCCCCAAACACCTTTATATTTGGCTCTGTTGCTGGTTAAAGCTGCACAATGTTCATGAGGTAGTTGCTAACTTGATTTGCTCTTTGGTGCTGGGCGGGAAGAAGTTAGCCTGTTTTTTTTTTGTTGTTGTTGAACTTTGAAATCTCTTCAGTATTCACATTGATTAATCAGATAAAAACAAAGCAATCACTTGAACCATTTTAATGTAAAAACATTATTTGATCAGCTTTAAACCTGCAATAAAAGCAGGGAACTTAAATTCTTGAATTCAATTAAAATTCAGCCATTGTGATTAATGATTAATGATGATCCTGGTTAGAACTATACTTTTTCTTTTTATGACAAGCAGAAGTGTCTACTGTGAAAAAAAGTTCAAAAACACTGTTCTTGTCGTCCAACATCCTACCATCCTATCCAACCTACTTCACCAATGCTCTTGTGGCTAAACAGGGGAATTATGATCAACATTTAATCTCACAGGTTCATAAATTCCTAATCATTTAGGGGTTTCCTACAGAGAGAGAATCAAGTAGTTATCATAAGCCAAATACAGACTGTGCTGAACTGCTAAACCACAAAATAATTCTAAATGAATGCTAACCACCGTGAGCTGGGCTGTAAACCAGTGTTTCACAGATCAGCTGTACACGTACAATATGCTGTTTGTCTACAATCAAGTTTGCAAATCAACAAACTTCAAAATAAAGTTTATAAAAAATCAGTATGTGGACATTAAATTTCAGGGTTGAAAGAAGATTCTTCTGGAAGCCATCAACTAAACACAACATACTCTCTGAACTTATTTTTCCTATTAATTATTTAATTAGTGTGTGTGTGTGAGAGAGAGAGAAAGAGAGAGAGAGAGAGAGAGAGAGACAGAGAGAGAGAGAGAGAGATACACACACACACAGAGTAAACAAAGTACACAAACACACACACAAGGGGAAGGAGACGGATCGTCCGCATTGCGTTCCCCCTGACTTTAAAAATTAAAGCATCTGCTTTGCTCGTGTGGTTTTTAGTGATGCAGCTCCTCACCCAAACTGCCCAGAGAGACCTCTCCACCCTGGAAGTGGAATTGTCGTTGTCCATCTTCAAACTTCCTCCTCCGTGACTATCCGATCATCCGATCTTAATTTCCTTTGCAGTTGTTGACAGCCTTTCTCTTTAGTTTTCTTTATCCAGTTAAATCAGACGCTCTGGTATCAATCCAAAAGCGATCAGATCCTGATAGTGGGTTCAGTTTCTTGCGCTGGCATATGTCTGCTGTATCATTATGAGGAAGAGGTTGATTACCGCAGCTGAGCGGCCAGTGCATCAAGCTTACGTGTTGCACAGTTTGCGGATGTGCGCAGAGCCCCCGGTGAGTCAGGCCGCAGCAGTGAAGCCCATGTGATGCTTTCTGAGCTGATGCGTTTGACTATCAACTCATCTCCATATTAGTGCAGCTTCCTGGGTCCACTAATGATGGCACAGTGTCTCACCCACAACACTTAGACATTTTTGAAAGAAATATATCACATTTTTCATCTCACAAATAAAAATTAAATACATGCTACAAACTTATTTTAACTAAAGTGACCATTTAGCTCATGATAGCTGAGCTTAAAGCACACAGAGCTTACAAATGAGTAAGTCAAGTTGAATTATTGTGGCTTACATGTGACACTTTGTTTTAACAACAGGAAGAAATTAAAAAAGACAATATATCTGGTTCTGCTGCATTTATTTTGTTAAATTTTGAAACCTACAATGTGGAAGTGCTGCTTAATTTTATTTGAGTTATTGTCTCAGAAGCTCACTGTGGGAATGAACCATTTTGGCCCACTGCATATGTGCTTACTTTAGAGTGAACATTCAGCCTAGTTTCTGCTTTTATTCAGTATTTTTCATCCACACAAGTGTACAAGCCTAACTTCTTGTACAACGAATAAAAAACGTTTTTACATAATGTGTGTTTGTCCACAATCATAAATAACAGACACACTTTAGGCTGTGTTCTGAGAAAAGGAAGTACTAAACTAAACATTTTAAATGTTCAACCACACAGCACCTTCTCTGCACAGAACAGCGAAGTGACAGTCTTGTGGTCAGTGTGCAAGCAAAAAACCGGAAGTATATTTTGACATGTGAACTTGTTGCAGTTGACCAGAAGCGGGTATTGGAACATTTAGCTGAGAACCACAGTGACTTTGCCTGTTGACTCTTTTTTTATAGACAAAAACATGATCAAAAGACACATATTTTCAAAAAATTAATTTGAGGTTTATTTACAGTGCAGATCTAGAAAAAACAATCCATAGACTTGGAGTATTAATGTAAAATTTGTTGTACAAAAATATGAACATTTGTAAAAATCATGCAGTTGAGAAGAAAAGCAATGGATGAAAGATTAAGAATGTAAAGTAATAAATAAATGTGGGAGGAAAAACCACACATGTTGATCACATCAAAGACAGCTCTAGACACATGACTGCTACTTTATATTTACTTGAGATAAATATATATATATATATATATATATATATATATATATATATATATATATATATATA
>JAQMCX010000033.1:11073672-11097315 GCA_029814765.1 Acanthurus leucopareius
GTAATAAATATATATATATATATATATATATATATATATATGTATATATATATATATTAGATATATGAGATATATAAAATACAGAGGCACTCTTGCACAGGTCAGGGTTTTCATGCAGAAGATGAAATTTCCTCATTGGGCTCTGAAATAAAGGACACAAAACAAAACATGAACACACTTCCTGTTGAGTGTCAGTTATTTTTACTTCCTTGACGACAAAATGACTTAATCTTTCACTCAAACAATAAGCTTTTAAGGCCTTAGGGATTTTTTTTTCATGATGTAGACTCTGTAATGATCATGTATGATTAGACTTTTTTTTATTTAACAGATTGTGTGTTGCACTTACCATAACTCTTAACTCTGGGTTTAGCGTTAGCAGTGCCTTACCTGTCCAGGTTTTATAAACAGGAAGCTTGAATGCAGGATGTGTGATCTCCACGCAAACTCTCAAACGTGTTCTTTCATTTTGTCTCGGACCTCTGCTCAGGTTGACGCTGTTGATGTGCAGTGCACCTGGGTCCTCCTCTATTTCTTTGTCACTGTCCTCACTGTCCTCCTCCGACTTCGCTTCCTCATCCTTGTCGATGTTGTTATTCTCTGCATCCCCTTTTTCATCAATATATTCTATTCCTTCAGCATCAGGATCTGAGACGGCAGCTTTTGTTTCTGCGAAATAACACCGGTAAAAAATAAGACAGCGCCAATGCTCATACAGTGTTGTTTATAAAAAATAAAAATCTAAAACTTTCTTTTACTTCTTAAGTCAAAGAAATAATTGCATTGGCCAGGTTGCACATAGTAATTTCAGTTAGGCTCTCTGCATATAAGACCGCTCCCTCTTCTTGCAGGACTGCAATATCAAATAATTAGCAAAAGTGAGCATAAGGAGGGCAAACACTGTAGACAAGGAAAGGGGTATAAGAGGATGCATTGCCAGGCTTTCATTTAGTTAAACAGAGGGAACCTATAAAAGGTCTCTGAACTCTCTGACACACTTTTGAACAAGGTGCTTTTATGTGAGGACGTGTACCTATTGCGTGTCCATTCTTCTTTTTCTCCAGCTGTTTGCTTGTCGGACTTGGCAGGCCTGTTGACCTCACCAGGGCGCACTCACTTCTCAGCTCCCTCTCTCCGTCATCTCCTATCTCTTCTGTCTCATTGGACACCAGTGGTGAAAGAGTGGCTCCCCCTGCTGTCCAGAGTAATTTGACCTTAGGGCGACCTCCCCTCAGCAGGAGAGAGAACACACCAACTCCTTCGCTGGTCCAGCAGACTGAGATTGATGAAGGGATGGAGGGAGCAACTGAAGGGATAAAAAACAGAAAGAGTAAATGGGTGATTATTAAAAAAAGCAGGGGGATTTCAATATTTTTTTTTTTCATATTAACACCCTCCATAACAACCAAAAGAGCAAATATAAAATTTAAAAGAGCAAGATGTTGACAGTACAGTGTTTCTAAGGATTCGTACCAATGTCAGCATTTCTCCAGCGTCTCTCAATAGGCTCAGGAAGGGAAGGGTGCTCCACTCGACAAATAAAACCTCCTCCTCTCTCCTTTTTCTCCTGATTTGTTGACGTTCTCTTCAGAGTGGCGGTCGCCCTGTAAAGTCTGGAATGAGACTGAATGGGGCCCCACATCTCTCCTCCCTCTATCACTTCCTCCTCTCTGTCATCTTGCTCTCCCTCTCTGAGCCTCAGCCAGGTGACGGATACGTTCGATGGGTAGAAATCTATCATTTCACATCCCAGGGTCAAAGTCTGGTCCGGGGTGGAGGTGGAGCTGACGATCTCTGACACACGTGGCTTCTTGATGAAGCCTGTTTAGCATTAGTTGAATGATTAATTCTTATGATAAGTGTTTTGATTTTTCAGCATACAAAATTGCATTTTGTTCTCTTTGTTTCCTTTCATTCTCACCTCTGGTTTCACGAGTGACTGGCTGCTTCAGGGCGATGTGGTGGACACTGACCCACACTTTAGTGCCCCCCTTTTCCAGTTCACTGCGTGGCAATTTACACTGGCTGAAAGCTGAAAAAAAGCCCTCAGTATCTGGTCGAGGGGAGGACGAGGCCTGGGAGGCCACAGGAGTCAGCTCACCCCCCTGGCAGAACCAACGGAAGGTAATGACGTCTGGATGGAAATGTGATGCCCGCACAGTCATGCTGATGATTTCTGGAAAACAGAATGTGCAAAGATATAGCCTCTGAAAACCAGGAACGCTTTGGATTGATAAAACTACAGCAGAGGGACAAACCTTACCGGAGTCATTTTGTGTCTCTGCAAGCTGAATGTCCGACACTTCTGGAGCAGCTAAAAGACAAGAATTACAGGTACTGTAATTACAAATATTATGAAACTAATAAAAACCTAGATGCAAAGTTAAAAGGAGAAAATCTTTTTTCTTACACAGAATTGTAAACTTCTCAGACACTCTCTCCGCCACAATCTTATCTTTGCCGATGTAGGACACCTGACACTTAAACACTGACCCCTTGTGGATTGAAATCTGTGGGATGAAGGTAAGTGAGGAGAAAAGCTGCTGGGTGCCTCTTCCAGATGAGTACAGCGGCCCCTGAGTGTGTATCTTGTAGTAACCCAGCTCGCCTCTGGGGGGCAGCAGATGACCTTTCTCTGACACTGGGGAGGTGAGAGTTAGACCGTAGGGTAGATGGATGGTGGTTAGGGGGTTATAGAGGCAGTTAAAGTTAGCTTTGGAGGTTCCTTTGGGAAGGTTGTAATTTGTTAGCAAAAATAAGTATAAAAGGAAAAAGTGATATCAATTTAGGAGTAGTTTCAATACAAATAACAGATATTTCATATGCCATTCACTTAAATTCATCCTTTTTCACTTACTCGAATAATAATTATATTTCTATATCAGCTTGTTCCAACTTTTCAGTGAAGACAAAATTATAATATCTCTTAAGGGTGCACGTCTAAATCAAATAAAAATGTTCTACACATCTTTTCTTTCCAAAATTCAACTTGAAGCAGCTGGTAACTTTGAAAACTGCATGATCTGCATGAGAATTTAAAACTCTGTGGGCAGCAAAAGCATGCATTAGTGATTACTGACCCTGGTTACTGGGATCAAAGGTGTTTCATAAGCTTCTTACCTGTGAGTGAAGTGTCAGAAATGCGTGTGTCATTAAGGAACCATACAGTCTGGACTCGGTCCACCCTCCTGCCCTCGATACTCACTGTCACCCTGCCCTTTTGACCTACAACCACACGTGGAGGAAGGACGATCCCTGACACACTCAGAGACTTCTGTTTCTCTGAGTAAGGGGAGAAAGAGTGGAGATAAGGGAGTCAGTGAGAGAAAAGGGGGGCCCAGGTTGGCAGCTATTGTGCAATAATTGCAGGGATTGCAGCTGGTAAAGTCTAGAAAGCAAACACATTCTGCACAACCTGCTGGAGCAAAGGCTCCTCCAACCCACTGTGTTTGACCATGTGTTTATAATATATCAAATGGTAACTAGTGGGAATGTGATATTGCATAGGTCAGTTAAGAGTTGAGTTATTCATCAAAGGATACAGCGTTTTTTAAAGCTTTTGGTTTTATGGACATTCAGGGTCTGTTCTGACTTTTATTTAAGTGTGACTCTAAGCTTTTTTCTTGTGAAACATGATATAGTTTTACCTCTTTAGACCTCCAAAAAACTAAAGTCTTACAAGGAAAAGCAGTTGACACACATCCAGTCCTCACACTACAGTCATTCCCTTTGATGAGAGTCAGAGACTTTGTTTGTTTTAAGGGCTCATAAGCCAAAAAGGCAAAAAAGGTGTGTACTGCTGCTGTGTTGTAAGGGGGTTTTAAACTCACCATCTCTCCTCCTCCAAGAGAAGCCAAAGCAGAGCAGGAAGACCAGCACCAGAGAAATGCACATCAAAGCCACTGATGCTTTGGCTGATTTTGTCAGCACTGGAGGCTCATCTGAGAGGAAAAAAAAATGAGAGAAACCATTGAGAAATCATCCTGAACAACACAAACAAGTTGCAAATTATCGTGCTGCTGCTTGCAAAACGCTGCAAATGCTCCTTCAATTCTTGCTCAAGGGTCATACCAAACACTTCAATCACATCTTACCTCGAGGATCCAGTTTCTCCAGGTACGCTGAGCCACTGACTGGGTGCACTACCCCGGGTTGGTTGACTGCACACTCCACCTTCCCACCTTGCTCCCTCTCTTCGGGGCTCAGAGTATAATAACTTCTGGTTTTGTACGTCCCGTCTGAGTTCTGCTCAGGGACAGGAGGCTCAGGGAGGACTGTGCCATTTTGAAGCCAGAACACAGACACTTCCTCTGGGTAGAAACTCTCCACGTCACAGTAAAGAGTTAGAGGAGTGTCTTTGGACTGAGATGGCAGAACAGACACTCTAACAGAAGGGAGATCTGTGGAGAAGATATAATGCTTTCCAGACTTTATAGGATTAAAGAAAGATGTCTGTCCTGTAATAATCAATAGAACTAGCTTATCTAGTTCTACCCTTTAAGAGAAATGTGATGATGATTTGTGCCACTCACGAGTGATATTGAGTCGGAAATCCAGCTCTTGATTGCTGCCACTGTGGGACACTTTGCAGCCAAAGGTCACGTTTTGGTCCTCACGGGAAGGGTAGAAGGTCAGGTTGCCCACAGCCGTGTAGTACCCATCTGGAGTCTGTTCGCCTTCAACGAGGTAGGAAGGTTGGATTACCTGCCCATCTCTGATCCACGAGAAAGAGACAGGAGGCGGGTAGAAACCATCTGCATGGCAGTTAAGCTGGCTCTCTCTCTCTAACACCACCCACTGCTGAGGGACCGAGAGAGTTGGGGAAGCTAAAGAGGGGAGAAGTGAAAGAAAATGAGAGGAAAAAGAACCAGAGATCAGCTTTGTTCTTGAGTTTTAGGTTTAAATGGGCAATGAAGCCAAAATCAAAGCACAACAATTGATAAAAACATACCAAAGAGACTAAGTGTGACGTTACTGGAGTGCAGCGTCTTGGAGTTGTAGATGACAGTGCATTCATATACCCCCTGCAGGTTAAGACCGGCTTTGAGGATGGTAAGAGAAAAGTCGCCATTGTCGAAATCACCAGTGTCCCAACTGAAGCCTTCCTTTATTTCCGTTGCCGCTGTACTGAATGAGGCGATGTCAAAGCCATTACTCATCCAGCTGACTTTCAGGAGAGACTTGTCTATTTTCTCCCCAGTCACAGAGAGAGGGAGGGTCACGTTGCAGGGGAGGATTACGTCTGTGTTTGTGCTGGCCTGTATTTCACTTGGAGACACTGCAAACAGAGAAAGAAAGTAAAGATGGAGAGAGCGTTCGCCTTTACCCAACACACACTGATGCCCCTCACGTCAACACAGGATGGTCCAAAAGATTAATATTTAGTTTGAAAGTCTGATCTTTCACTGCTGTTTACATGAAAATAAATTCATGCAAAAGCAAAAGAAAAACGGAATGTTTGACTTTTCTACAATGTTTTATCAAACTGTTTTTTAAAGAGGTTCAAGATGTGAGTCAAGCTAATATGTGATATAGCTAAGAGTGTTAGTCAGCGGAATCACATTTTATAAAATATGAAACTCTGAATCTATAAAACCCAACTTTGTTCAGGTAAAAACACAGTTTTGCCTCCATGGTCTTATGTAGTCTTGTATAATCAGTAGCTAATGCGGTCTAATAAGTTCATGTTAGCAAGCGGAGACACTGCTTTACAATATAGGTCATTTAGCAATTAAGATGTCCTCACAGCTCTTCTTTTGCTTTGACTACTATTAAACTATACAGTGTTAAACATGTCAGTGATAAACTTTCAGTGGTTTTATTACAAAACCAATGTAGCAGATACAGTTTCCATTTGCAGCCACCAAGCCAGCCATTTCCCATAGCAACCTTGTCATTAGGGAAATACAAAAACACATCACGACAACAAAACTAGTTTGGACAAACAGTCCGGTTTGTTTTTGTAAATTGACAAATGTCAAAAACCTGAATGATCAGTGATAAGGGATGTGTAGGGGGGTTTGAGTTTCACAAACTTTTCCACTTCACATTGTTTCTTTTCACCCCCAATCGTAAACCAATAACCTAAGTATACCTACTTAAATCAGAGTAAATATAAAGCATTTCAGCCAGGTCCGGCCAACCGATCAGCTTAATTAGTAACTAGTACAATAAATACTCTCAGACACAGAGCAAAGCACTTGCAATCTTGCTTTGGTGTGAAGTGTTGATGTTGCAATTTGTTATGGTATGATAGATACGCTGATCATTGCAAGTTGACAGGAAGGAAAAGAACAAGTTTAAAACAAACACGACAAATGTTTTCACACTTTATAGGTGTCTCTATTTGACAAGCGCGAAAAGCAGTTCAAAACAAACACAATACCCTCTTATTTACCGACATTGCAACATTTGCTCATACTGATCCAAATAGATACATTTTTTTCCATTAACATCATTTAAAACCCTGTGCTAAAATCACACTGTTTGAGTCTAATTATTTTAATTTAGAAGAAACAGATGATTGTATTATAATTAGAATATACTTCTGCTTGCTTGTAATGGTAGCAGTTATCTCCCTCAAATCTTTTGGACCTGATAACATAGATAAGGTCAATATACAGTAGACAATGATTTCACTTCTAAATGATTGTTTCAAGTAAAGCTTTAAACAACAGGTTAGGTCATTATCCTCTGGATATGTGACAATTATCACACTATGGTTAGAGATTTTACATGACATTACCATGTGTCATATGCAGTGTACTTGTATTGTATTGTATATTTTCTACACATTTCATTGAGAGACATTTTGTATAATGACATGATTGGAAGTGGAGTTCTGACTGATTTGACCTAATACAACCGGAGAAACAGTCGTATTAATATGAATGTCATAATAAAGTTTCACTATTATGTCCAATGTCTCATAATGCTCCCAAACTTGTACTTGTCTACACATACGGTTAAAACATCTAACATAAGTAACATAAGTTAATACAAAATAAAGGATGATGCATCCCGGCATCAATATTTCTGTATGAAATCATTATGACACATCTGTACTTTGACACTTATTCTAACTCCCTCACAGTAAACTACGTAAGAAGTCTTGATCTAGAAAAAGTAATGATTTGCATTGGGAATATATACAGTACAAATATCCCTGTTACATGCCCTCAGAGTCCTCCACATGTGAGATGGTTCAAAACCAGTGCTTCCAATTTCACCTGGTCGGCTGTGAACAAGGTCATTAGGTGAAGAAACAAAAGCAACAACAGCGCAGCCTGTGTGTATAACGCCACAATACTCACCATGCTTTACGAGAGTCAGAAGGCCAACATAGACGAGGACTTTACACCGCATGGCAAGGCTTGTCTTAAGATCAACTTCTTATCACCAGGCCCTTTTGCTGTCTTATATAGAGCTGTGAGGTGACAGTGGGCGTGTTTGTCCAGCCAGATGGGAAATAAGAAATATTGTCCCTGGGCCTCAGAGGAGTGAAAGGGGGCCCTTGATATGTGTATGTCCTGCTAAATAAGCAAGCCCCGGAGGACTGATCGAGTGAGAAGAAGAAGAAGAAGAAGGAGGGAGATGTGCGGGGACACACAAGTGGGCAAGCTTAAAATTCAAACGGGCCTCTGGCCAAGGTTTTGGGGCTACTTTACATTGGTGCAGTGTAGCCATGAACAAACGGGGAGGCTTGATCACACTGAGCTTATGTGGACAAACACTCAGGCGAGACTACAGCGCTTTTCTATCTGGGTAAAAGTTAGCGCTTTGTTGAATTTGGAGGAAAAAAAATGATAAAAACAGGAGCCTTGTTCTTTGTTTCCTATCTGTAAAGGCCTTTTATCTTTCCAGTCAGCCCCTACCGTGACCACCCCCCTTGATTAAAGTTAATATTTAGCCAGAAGAAGTACTTAATTATTGAAGTAAAATTTGCTGTCTGTTCCATCACACTCTCAATACGCATTATCTTGTTAAGCCGTTTAAATTGTTTGACTTTACACTTTGAACTTTCTACTTTCGGCTTTACTTTGCTTTAGGTGGAGACAAAAGTGAGTCTTAAAATGATTAAAAGAGGTGATTAATGTGTTGTTTGTGTTTGGTGCTTTGTGCTCGCTCATGACCCTCTCTTATTCAATGTCTTGTTTTCTCTTTCTTTCTCTTCCTGACACTTTTATTCCTTTCATCAGGTTGAAAGATTGAAGGCACTTCAGGAGGGTCAGAGAAGAGGAGGGACATGAGGGTTTCGATGCAGAACACACCACCTGAGGGAGTGAAATAACTGTGTTACTATTGTGAACATGATTTTATGACTGCCCTGTTTTGAATTTAAGTGTATTCATGGGTTTAGTGTAAAAATGCATGTATTTATTTATTTTTTCTCTTTGTTTTTTAAGTTGAAGACCATGTATCAATGTCTGTTAAAAAGCACTGCTGAATTTTGTGGTTAATAGTCAGAAATATGACAAAAAATAGATATAAAAACAGCAGAATAATCCAGAAAAAGGGCCTGATTGTCCTGATAGTTGGTCTTAAATGAATATGACTATAAATATATATTCGATTAACAGTATATGAATATTATGAGATAAGTAAAGCAGGTTTTAATCATCTTGTAACATTTACACTCAAGATGAACAGGGCTGCAGTGTTCCACACACTTGTCCTTAAAATGGAATTTTTTTTTACTCCAGCATTAAATTTTTTAAGAAGTTTTTATTGGATCGAGACAGCAAGACTTTAGTCTGTGTTGTCTTTTATTTTGAGTCTGACCTCTAAATTAAGGCATAATAAAATGTTGTGCATCTTGCATTGAAGTACTGGTGCAATAAAAAGACACTGTTATGCGGTTAAACTTCTGCACTGCGAAATACACCTTCACCTAAATCTGACATGAGTCAATTTAAATGAAAACAAATGACTTGAGAGGTTGTGCAACACACAAGCCTTTGTCTTGGCACAAATGTAGTTCTAGCTAAATGATCCCATTGCTCTTACACAATACTGTGTACTTACAAATAACTGATATACCTTGTTAAAAAGACATTTACTAAGTAGCTTAAATACAAAGAGAACAGACCCTAAAGGGAGGTTTTTAATAGTACTTCAAGCATAAACTTTAAAATGCCAGTGACCAGACTTTACAATGCTACTACCTCTAGATAAAACCTCTATAAAACAAAGATGGCACACAGGTAGTTTATGTATTTAAAGAAATAGTTCTACATACTACAACAAAGAGTTTAAAAATAGAAGGTTTATAACACTTAAATCTAAAAATGTTTAAAAGTTTTATAAGTTTTCCATGATGTGTTATTTTCTCTTACAAAAGAAACAAACAAAAAACTCTTGAGTAATGAACAATGAATTCTGAAAAGTAAATAGACATTACATGGAATTTTTTTTAGATCGTTCCCTGACTGCAGTATTCTTTACTCAGTGTGGTGAAATGTTCTTTTAAAGTAGGTGAAACAACCAAGCAGTTCGCTAAGTGTTTCAGGCCTGTGATCGATGCAACTGCCCGCGGATGATGTCTGCAAGATCAGGAAATATGTGCTGTGTGAATGTATGCGCTGCAGAGCTGTGATCTGGGTCAAGAGCTGTTTTCTGTGTTAAACATCTAGTGCTCTGCTTACACTGGGATTATTCAAGAAGCTAATAATAAAAGGCCACGAGATGAGGAAACTAACGGTGAGCCTTAATAACTGAAACTCATGCAGATTAAAATGCTGAGTCAGCAGATAGACTGTGTCACAGGAAAACACAAAACCTGATCTAAACCCACTGACTGCAGTGACATAAGGAGCGTATCAGAGGAATTGTTGCAGGCAAACCCACAAGAGAATGAAACACAAAGACTTAAATCACCTGGGGGGAGAAAATAAATATTGAACAGGTGAAATTAATCATCAATCAAATGGGCGGGGGAGCACACAGACAGGAAGGCCTGACACAACTTATGACACAAGAGGAGAAAAACTACAAAATAAAACAGCTAATCACCGCACCAAAACTTCAAACCATGACATCCGACAAGTAACTGAATTAGCCCGACCAGCAGTGTAGCATAATAATAACTAAGCCCAGTGCTACTGTGTTTCTTTGACTTGCTCTCTAACCCCAAACACAAACACAAACACACACACAGCTGGCCCACACACACACACACACTGAAGGCTACATGACCTTGAAAAATCGAGCAGCAATGGTCAGGATCCCTAAAAGCTTCTGGACCCTTGTGCATTGTGCATGGTTGCACTCAGTTACGCCTGTTAGTTTCACTTCTACCAGCTGCAATTCAAAGTGATGCTAATACACACTCAGAAGTTATAGTCCATTAATTAATATATAGACCGCTATTGTGACAGCAGAACACAAGAGTGAGAACCAAGCACCTTTAGTGACTTCACAGAAAAATACAAATATTACTTAACATCTGAAAAAAGATATGGAGTTCAAAATAATTGTACACAGGTGTCATACTGCAGCTGAAGTGCTACCACCAATCACATTCAGGACTCATACCAAAGAGCATAAAAAGTCTGCTACTTTAGTTTCTGTCTGGTCATTACATAATACATAATACATGCAAACTGTATTTTTTGCACTTTGACAATGCTTTTTTATATCACAGGTGTCAGTTGTGGGGTCATGCATCACTAAATTTAACTAATAGTATATTCTGTACACTGTAATACAAATAATAAAGCCTGATTGTTGATGAATAAAAAGTTATTTACTCTGTTTAGTGAGGATGGTGTGACACTTTACAACAGTCGGCATCAAGAAAAACAGGTTTGAGGAGGGAGTGTATGCTGTGTTGTGTCTTGAAGCGATAAGGTTAAAAAAAGCTCTCTGTCTTTGCTTAAAACAGAAAGAAGGTGTCAGGACAGGATGGCGGCCATGATTATATGGTTACTACTGATGTCTACACTCCTCACTGGGCAAGGTGAGCTTTTACACTGAACTATCAGTTTATTATCTATAACAAATTACATTTTTTTTTCTTGTTTAAAAGTTCAAATTACCAGCTGCAGCTCGTAACAGCTGACTTCTGTTGTTTGTCACCTCATTAGTGTGTGGGTGTGTGTGTGTCATCATGACACATATGGTATTGGAAGAACTCACTGAAACAGAAACTACCACAAAAAAGGGTTTGGGTTTTTTCTTCTAGGGTGTTAATATTCCTGTGAAAAAAAAAGTGTAGTAGTGTGTAGTAGTAGTTATGCTACTACAGTGTAGTAGCATAACAACTGAGCAAGATACAGTCACACAGCTGTTAAGTTCTGTAGTTAAGATTAAACGAGGCTAGGTGGAAAGATTGGATTGATCTTGGCCTTTTATTCCTCTGGCTCACTTTCATTTTTAATTGCTGATCGCCGTTTACCAGTTTCAATCATTCTCATTTACTCTAAGATTTTAAAAAAGCTCTCTAGTTATTGAAAACTGGTTGGGATGATGACTTATTTCTTTCATTATTTAAAAAATTCAATGAGTTATTATAATGAAATAGCCTGGAGAGAGCTCTCTAGTAAATAATTGTTGCAGTTGGATCTCTAGTGCCACCTTGTGTCTGTAGTGATATACATCTACACTGCATTGCCAATACTTCTAATATACTCATACTTTTTTTTTTTGCTGGATGTAACAAGTGAACATACTCATAATTATTTAGTTAATAAATAATTTTCCCTTTTTGTTTCTTATAGGATCAAAGGCTCAGGGTAAGCATGCTCACATTTACAATAAAGCATACAAACCCATGCCACAAATGAGCACATGAACTGGCCTAACTTTACCGCATATATGCTGACACACTTTCAGACTGTGGAGTTGCACCTTTGAATGCGAGAATTGTGGGTGGTATGAATGCCACAGCTGGGTCGTGGCCCTGGCTGGCGAGCCTGCACTTCAACGCTGTGCGGTCTCACATCTGTGGTGGGACACTCATCAGTGCTGAGTGGGTTCTCACAGCAGCCCACTGCATCCTAACGTAAGAGAAACTCATCTTTATTTTATTTCATTTTCTTTACTTTTCTTTTCTTTCTTTGCATTTCTTTACTTTTCTTTACTAATAAAGACAGTTTCCTCAGATATTTCTCCAATAACTGCATTTGGAGAGAAGAAACTTTTGATGGTTATCAGTGCTCACTTTGTCACAGAAGTGACAAAAAACTGGATTTAACATCAGTCAAACTGAAACTTTGTTCTCCCACAAAACCCAAATGAAATCAACCGGCATGCATTGCTTTTCTTGCACAGACCTGCTACCCTTTACAATTTAAAAATGTACAGTTTGACCCTACCTTTAATAAGAAAATTGCACAGAAATATGAATTAGATGAGCTCAGGTCCGTTAGTGTTCGCTACATATTTGGGAAACTCAAGAGTTTTAAAGTCAGACTTTTGCTTTCATTATATGTTCCTTTTAATAAATTGAGGAACTGAAATTTACTGATTCAACAATGTTTTATTTTAGAAAAAAGTTCCGATTTGATACAACTACGGCACATAGTGAGCAACCCCCCAATTTTGACTTGACTTATCACACTTACAATTATGCATTTTTAAAATGATTCATTACTGCTACAGACTATAAATTACTCATCGTGGTCTGCTGTCTGTCTATGCATCTCTCCGTCTATGCTGAAGCAGACCATGTATTGCCAAAATGTGCAAGCAAGCATGCAATTCCTACAGAATCTGCTTGGCTAATTTTGTCGGACTCAATGGTTTTACTGGAAGTAAAACTGAAGGCATGCACACATTGTTCATCATTCTTCTGGAAAATGTGATCACTTGTTGGCAATTCTTAACAACTACAGCAACACTTCTGAAAACTCCCACTCATACTCTCCACTGAGAATATCTAAAGGGTGCTACGGGAGAAATACTGAAAAAAAAAAATCTCAATATTATTAGCGGGCAAAAGATGAAGAGAGTTAAAGGTCATTGCGCAGCAATAGATTGTCACCTGCATTTGCCGACTGATTTTATTTGTTTTAATTTATTCTTTTTATGCAGAAACTCATCTAGTGCATGGACACTCTACCTTGGAAGAGAGACTCAGAGGGGCCCTAACATCCATGAAGTGAGCCGCTCCGTGTCCCAGATCATCGTACATCCCGACTACAACAACACCTTGTTCAACAATGACATTGCCCTCATAAAGCTTAGCAACCCTGTCAGCTTCACTAACTACATCAGACCTATCTGCCTGGCCAGTAACTCCAGCCAGGTCCATAACTCCACTTCCTGCTGGTCCACTGGCTGGGGCAGACTTAGTAAGGATGGTGAGTATCCTGCAGATTTTTCAGCTAGATCCATCATCAAATCAAAGTTTAATTCACCTGATGATTCAGCTTACAACTGGATGCCTGTAAAATAACACTCACCACAGCCTCAGGGGAACTTTGTGGTTAGTGTTTAGTGCATGCAGACCTAAGATAGTAAACATCATACCTGCTTAACACTTAAATGTTGTCTTTTGATTTTTGTCGCCATCAGAATCCTTGCCAGCTTCCTACCCACTGCAGGAGGTTCAGATTCCTGTCATCGGAAATAAAGAGTGCAGTTGCAACTACATCTCAACCGAAGGAAACATCACTGACAAAATGATTTGTGCGGGGCAAGAGAACAAAGGAGCATGTCAGGTTGAACTAGTCATCAAAAATACAGTATTTTAAGTAGGGCTGACTGTTTTTTCTTTTATTTTCTTCTTTGACAATCACACTGAATTATTTTTTTGCGAAGGGGGGCTACCTCAATCTAATGATTTGCATGATACAAACAGCATCTCTTCTACTTTTTTTTTTCAGGGTGACTCTGGTGGACCTTTGCAATGCAAACAAGGCTCCATGTGGATCCAGACTGGAATTGCAAGTTTTGGAATACCTTGTGCCTTAGCTGGTTTCCCTGAGGTCTATGCCAGAGTGTCTAAGTTCCAGCAGTGGATCGTGGCTCAAGTAGAAGGAGCGAACGTTAACTTTGTGACATTCACCTCCAGTGGCACCGACCCAGACAGCAGCTTTGTGTGTCGCAGCACAGACTCTGCAAACACAACCACATCTTCCACAGCATCAACAACTGCAAATGAGCTTGCGTTTGTTGTCGTCTCGGTGACAGCGCTCCTGCACCACATTTAGGCTCCACAGCACAGGTTCTCACAGTCTCTCAGCTTCTTCTTCCTCTGTTGTGTCGTGATGCGCTGAGCTTATCTCTTAAATTATTTTACCTGATTATTTATCATGTTATAGATTATAAGTACTAATATATAACATTGTGATGATTGTACCTGAGATTATATGATGATAAGGTAAAGGAAACTGTGTTTTGAACACAAACACAATCAATTTCTAACCTAGATGTGATTTATTTTAATCAAAGAAAATATCAAACACTGAGAATCGCAAATGAAAGAATCACTGTGTAACTATTTCATCTCAAATTAACAGCTTACAAATCATTTAATGGTACTCTAACTTGCAAGTGGATAAATAGTGTTTGTTGTGTAACACTTTATATTGAGAAAATATGTTAATATATGTTTGCGTCACTGGTATAGGTCTGGCTGATATAAAAAAAAATGTGGGCTCTTTCCGCAAATGTCCTCCAGTTTTGGCTGAAAGCCAGTAAGACTTCCTTCATGTATGCCAGAAGTGGTCAGATGTGGAAGTAAAATCTTACAGTCGTGCTGTTTACTGCCAGACTTGTTTCCAGAAATAGATCATAAATTGACTCAAAGGAAGCAGAAATATGTGTCCCAAGTATTTGCCAGATTTGTTTTGCTTTCTGATGCATATTTTCAACTGCTCAGCCATGGACAGAGTCTGAAAGAAGAGCACTATTAGCTCAGCATTCAAAAGTTTTTTTTTTTTTTTAAAAAAAACATCAATTCATGCAGAAACCATTTGCACTTAAACAGTATGTAAATTTGGTCTATGCATATTTTGCTCATTTTATAACCTAATAAATGAAAGACAAGTATTTTGAATTGTGTGCTGAGTCGGGGATGTTATATGTGAAATAAGGAAGATCTTCAGAGAGTTCAAGGTTTAGTTATTTTAATACTAATTATGTAAGCTCATTACTAATAATACTGCACTGAGCAGTTAAAGTAACATGTATAGCTAAAGAATTTTATATTACATAGAACTGCTAGTGGTTTCCTGACAGATACTTTTTTAACGTGTTCAGTTCAGCCACTCTGGTCAGTTTTACGTTCAGGTTGGCTTTCAGTTTCAGTCGAAAATATCTTAGTGAAACAAGAAGCGTGGTTTTAAAGTTGAGAATGATTTACTTCTGCACCTACACATACATAACTAATATACTAATGGCAGACACAATAATGTTTCTTTTTTATAAGTCTGCTATCATTGCAGTTTTCATATAAAGTCAAAGATGTGCACAATCTTAATAGGATTTTTTTGTTTGAATTATACATATTAGTTTGAAAAACAGTCCTGATCTATTATTTATTGTGTTTGTATTTTTATTTTCTTAGTACTGTTACTCCAGTTACAGTAACATTAGCCTACATTTACTGCAGATTCTTCCTGATGTTTCCCTGCAACCCTTTCAAAAACATGAAAAGGCTAAAAAAGAAAGTAAAGCAACATGTGAGGGTAAATACTTTATTCCATGGTAACAGCAAAGATCATATACTGCACTTGGTGGTTCAGACCAAGGAATAAAAATGGTACAGGTTGTGTAAAAACAGTGTGGGAATCTTTACCCAAGAAAAGGTGTTTAAAAATAAAAGGTAAGGGAATGGAGGCAGAGCGTTTTTTCAAGATCTTCTGGCTGCAGCAACAACCCAAAGGAAAGGTTTGTTTTTCCATCTCTCTCTTTCACTTTGTACCGAGATGCTGTAAAAGTGCTTTTAGGTGGTGCCTAGGAGAACGTGGCCTTTTTTTTTTTCCCCATGGTGATACATTAGTGTTGGGAAGAAGGTGGAAAGGAAATTGTGTCCATGCTTAATAAGCGTGGTTTGCCACAAAGAGTGACTCTCCACCGGCAGCGCTGGCTCCAGAGGAAGCATATTTGCCCTGGCAGGCCTGGCTGTTAGCCTGAAAGTGACAAAAAGGACAGAATTGTTAAATGTATGATATAGTAGTGAAGTTTGATGCTTACAGTCTATACAGTTGTTTAAGCCAAACTCTACTGCAAAATCTTACATAGGACTGCATTTTTTTAGCAGCTGACATTCTTTCACCTTCTTCTATTACCATTTTTGTTCATATTCAAACGTACCAGAGCTCTCTTGATGAACTCATCCTGGCATGCCTTTCCGTTCTCCTTCTTGCCGCCCCAGGCTTTGAGGGCAGAGGCCTGCAGAGCACGGCCATAAGAGAAGGTCAGGGCCCAGGGCCTGTGCAGGGGGCACTGGTTCATGGAGTTCAGGTTGACGGAGGCCTCCTCCTCGCTCTGGCCACCAGACAGGAAGGTAATGCCTTCACGGGAAGAGCATAAGAGTTAGGCAATGCACTTCCTTATGCATTCCTGAATGTCATGCAGACTTTCAATCAAGAATTCAGGATAAAAGAAAGATCTCAAGGTCAAATTTTCATGTGTGTGAAGTTTGCAAACGTGTGCATCAACAAGTGTATCCCAGCTCACCAGGAACTGCAGGGGGCACAGTGCGACGCAGGGCGGTAACAGTTGCCATGGCGATTTCCTGGCTGGTGTACTTGTGTGAGCAGGAGTGTCCGGCAGTCACCATGTTGGGCTTGAGCAGGGTGCCCTCCAGGTAGACGTGATGGTCGGACAGGGCCTTGTAGACGGCAGCCAGGACCTTCTCAGTGACGTACTGGCAGCGCTTCAGGTCATGGTCACCGTCAGGGAGGATCTCAGGCTCGACGATGGGGACGATGCCGTGCTGAGGAACACAAAGATGAAAGAAGTCAAAAAGATCCTGTTAGCGTGACTGGCAGGTAACCTGATAATAAAGAGGCAAGAAATGCAAACCATGGTGGGGAAATACTGTATAAGTTATGTTGTTGTTTCTTATTGTTTCTTATACTGGGTCCATATTAAGAAGGCTTTATTGAGTTTTTTTGCAAAGACACCACAGGTGCATATAAATCTACACTTTAAAAGTCTAGTCTAGATAAGAGATTATTAAGATTAACTGTTGAAAGGCATTTTCCATTTCTAAACTTACAGGAAAAAAGAAAGCACCAATGTTTCTTTGTTAAGTAAAAAAAAAAAAAAACCCTAATGGAATCCAGTGTTCAGTTGGCATTGACAGCCGTGATAAACGGAAACTGTTTTACCAAAATTTCAGAGAGAGAAAACATTGCTCTTCAATGCAGGAAGTAAGTGACATGGTAATGATAAACACGGTCATGCAGAACAAAAACCCACACTGCAGCTGCTTTTATCATGATAACAGTAAATGCCTCTTATAGAAGGCAATATGCTTTTAGGAACTGTTGACAAACCAAATTTATACTTTCTGTGAACTTCCATTTCTTTGTTTGAAATATAATGAGATGCAAACACAGCAGCCTTGTAGACTGTTAGCACATAAACCTCTTGTTGCCATTGAACTGATAAAATCATTTTGAAAACCTGTCAAGTTGCCAGATTTCCTACAGCCACTGTCTGCTGCATCTTACCATCTGGCAGATGCTGGCATAACGGGCCAGGACATTGGCGTTCTCAATGATGGCCAGTCTAGAGGGAGTGGTGGGGGTGATCTTCAGCACACAGCGCCACTTGGCAAAGTCAGCACCATCCTTCTTGTACTGGGCACAACGCTCATACAGTCCATCAAGACCTGTGGAAAGGGATGAGGAATCACTAAATAAGTTCAACAAAGGTACAAGAGTGTCATGAAATCCCCCAGAATACTTAGCTCATTATCGCAAAAAAAACAGCACTTGAAAATGAGGGATGGTGAAAATAAGAAATAGGGTTTGGCCCAAATCTGTTCGAAACTCACCCTGAGTGGTTGTCTCGCCATTGGTTCCAGCCAGAGGGACAACACCTTTGTCGACCTTGATGCCCACCACCATGCCTCTGTCTTTGAGGTACTGGGTGAAGGCCTTGCCATCATCGGTCTTCTGGTACATGGTCTCATGGAAGAGGATGACGCCACCAATGCAGGGGACAACGCGGTCGTCGGCGGTGAAGAGGAGCTGGCGATACAGCCTCCTGTTCTCCTCAGTGTTCTCAGCGTTGATGCTCTGGAAGCGTTTGGCCACGCTGCCTGGAGTTGATGCAGAAATAAGATGGTTGAGAACCGCTGTGTGTTCATTTGAGTTTTTGCAGAAGTGTGCAGAAAATATTTAGCATGATTCAGTTGTACTCTTGTCAGCTCTGATGTGTGTGTTATACACTGTAGACAGTGTAATCACAATGCTTAATGTTGATAGCTAATTTCTTCATTATGAAAAGTAATACTTTACCTGTGGATTCATCTGCGGCGAGGATTCCCTTGCCAGTAGCGACGATCTTATGAGCAATATCACTGAGCTCCTTCTTTTGCTCAGGAGTGAGGAAGGGGTATGCGTGAGGCATCCTGACTCTGCTTAGGAGGAGGAGACGGACAGAGGACAAGATGATTAGGAAACATTACTATAAGGAGGAAATGGGGCTTAAACTACACAGATGTGTTAGGGGAAAAGTTCAACAGCAAATGGGTTTGTGGTTTCTCTTAAAGTATGAGAAAACATCTGATGAAAGACTAGAACATTGGGTTGACTGTTTCAAGGAAGTGGTGAAGCAAGCCTGATTGTCTGGTTTGACATTTTCCTGTCTGTGTCATTGTACACATCAGGCTATGTGCTGTTTATGTGACTGCAGTTGTTGCAGCTATGTCTGTAAAAGCACCATAGGGCACTTTATGGGTTTTGGTTACACACTGCTCCCCAGGCACAATATACAGTGGAACAGGGGATCCAGTGTCAGAGAGCCCTCCACCCTCCTCTTCCCCACCCTTCACATATCTGACCACCCTTGAAAAAAACACGACAAGCATGTGGGTGACCTATTCCATTTTCTAGCCTCTTATCCCTGACCTTTCCCTTCCCCTTCACTCCCCCTTTTCCACTCGTCCTCCCTGCTCTACTATACCACACCTCCCACCCACTCGTCCCCCTCTTCCCCCTGTCTGTGCCTCCACTATCAATAGGTTGGACTAAATATACACACACTACAACTCAGCAAGAAGCCATTACTTAAAAGAAGCACAAAACCCACTGTTCAGGACTCATGCAAAGGAAGATTACCAACCAGATAGCCTACCTAAATTTAGAGCTCGCTAAAACCAGTGAATCACCCCTTACTACCCGGTGACAATGCAGTGGAAACTTTGCAGCAGATAAAGGGAGTATAAAGCAACAACCACTGAGGCAGACACACGAGCTTAACTGGTCAGTAATAGAAGTTAGTGTGTTGTGTAATAATACAACATGGCATTTGAAAAGAAGAAACTTCCTAACACAGCGTGTGAAGTGGAGTTCAAGTCAAGCTATTCGTTGGTGAGTAGTGAAGGTTTTTTTGAATAAACACTGAATTCTTTAAGTCTTTTTTAGCGTTTCCAAGGTAAGTGAAGTGACACACAACTGTGGTTAAATGTGAGGCCTACATAGGGTTTGCTGTCACAATAACCACAGATGTGTTCATGCAGATTCAATTAGACATGATCTCATGTTGAAAAGGACATGACAAGAACAACATATTCTACAGATGGCTCAAACTAGCATATACAGTGATGCATTCATTCCAATAAAACATTTGGATTCTTTTTTTTTTTTTTACCTTTGAGGTTAGGAGGAGAGCTGAGAGAAGAGAGAGGGAGGGAGAAGATCCAGCTTTCGTCTGCGACACCCTTCCAACCTGCTGGCCCTTGTATTTATCCTCCCATTGTGACCCCTCACATTTCAGCTACCCAGCTATAAAAAGAACAGGACGCAACCAGAGATGGGCCGTGACATTCAGAGAGACTGGGGCTGGAGTAACGTGGTGGTGAGCGGCCAGTGAAAGGGCAAAGAGTGTTTCAGCGAATGGCAGAGAAAATGACAGAGTGAGAGACAGTTAGGATTGGAAGGTATATATAAGACATGTTAAAATGTGGTGTAAAGCATTGCATAAATTACTGGGTAGATGAGGAGAAATGTTCAACAAAAATATTTGATAAAAACTGAGTTTCATGTAGATGTCATTGTTTTCTGCACCCTCCTCTAACAAAATCATGCATCTCCCAGGCACATCCCTGCATCTTGTACATTTTAGTTTAAGGTGTTTTTATGATTATTTGTTTTCATGAATAGAACTGTAGACTTTGTACAGTCATAAAGTGCAGTTTGTCTAAAGTTATCAAAACCAGGAAGAGCATCTCAGCACGCAGAGGTCATTTGAAAGGGTATGAGGAGGAAGATAACTTTGGGGTGTCTGCAATATGTGGTAATAGCACACACACTCTCATACACACTCACACACACACTCTCATACACACATACAGAGGCTTGGAGAGCATGTGACACCATTGCTAACCTGCCCTTAGAAATCCAATCCAGACACAGTAACACAGTGTGCTGATCTTTGACTTTTTCATGACCTTTCTCGATGGTCTTTGCTCGGCAGGAAAGGGTCAACTGGTGAGCTTGGCAAAGGTCGCACATGCGCTATAGCTGTAGGTTGAAATACTTTGTATTTATTTAATTTCACTGTCGGGTCACCAAAAAGCACAAAACACTGGAGAGGATGTGAAACTTTGCAGCTTAACTTTCTCAGAGGCTTCAAAACGAGACTGTGGGCTGAATGAGTCAACATGTAGAGTGCGATACAGACACAAAAAGCAGGGTTGCTTCATCATCAAACAAGCAGGCAGCTCTGAACAATTTGGCCTGAGTCTGTCAGGGAGACTTTCTTCAGCAACAGTGGCTGTTGAGCAATGAAATAAACAAATCCATTGACTCATTATTAAAAACTACATCTTTTGTTTTCCTTGTTTTAATTAAGAGCCATCTTGTGGCAGAAATGACATTATATGTCAAAGTAACAGTACATAGACTTGTTGATTTAATAATCACACTGAGAACCTCTACAATAGCAATAATAACCTCGTACATAAAGTAAGCACAAATTGAATCCAGTGTTATCGTTCCTTCTCATTGTGTGATCCACTTTAAAAACTATCAAAGTATTTGGGTCACGCATGGGTCGCGAGTACAGAGGAAGTCAGGCAAAAAGGAGAAATGGATCTTTTGATCTCTGCGCTGTTGGTTTTTATTCCATGAAAAGGTTAGTCTGAACTGGACTCAGCAAGCGTTTCTTCACTTCCTGCAAAGTTTTGCCAGCCAATGCAGAGTTTCACTTGTACTTTCCTCTCTCTTCAACTGCCTTACAAGGAGATGACAGACGCTGACAGCATCATGGTGAGGTGAATGGAACTTAGACAAATATCATAAGGAGATTAGGCAATTTGGACCGGCATCTGTATATATATATATATATACAAATCTACATATATCTATATCTATATCTATATATCTATATATAAATCTACATATAAATCTACATATATCTATATCTATATTGATATCGATATGGGCAATCTTGCTGATGTTGCTGTTGTCATGAAGTAAAAGTAATAAAATGAAATCACTTAAGCACGTCTTACATTTCTTCCTCTTTTTTGCAAAGAATTTGTCAGCACACCCAGCAAAGAGCTGCGGTTAAGGGTGAGGGGTTTTTAAATTTTTTATCTCAATACTGATCTATCAGTCTTGCACTCTCGATAGCATCAGCATCCACTCTGTCATCTGAATAGCTCAGTCTGTTAGCTTTGCATAACTTGTAGATGACTACTTTATTTGAAGTTTTTGGCATGAATCTTTGAAAAATGAGTGCTTAAAGTGTTCAAATCGAAATTAAACAAGACCTAAGCTTTGTGCAACCAAGTCACAATATACAGCATGTGCATTTAAAATAGAAAGTGTGCAAATTTTGTAACCCCTCCTACATAAGAGTTCCTCTAACTGGTAGCCTTGGCTTTGAGCCCTCACATGATTTCTGCGTTTACTTTCATCACCTCCCTCCTTGTCAGACTGAACTGTAAGTTTTCCACGGGAGAGTCACAATGCAGTGGATAATAATTACAACATTATTCTTCTCAGGTAAGATAAATTTAAACCCCCTGATTTTGTCTTCTTTTAAATAATTATGCTAGCACTTAGAATGATGTGTCATTTCATTTAATGACATTTAATCACAATATCCAATAGCCCAGTGAGCTCCACGTTACTGTAGAATACTAGAAAATTTAGAAAATATTATGTTTGTTATTTAGAAACCACTGGGGTGAAAAGATGAACAATAATGTTATAACACTACAAAACAGTTATGATAATTAATTTCACATTTGTGTTTCACTTCCTATGTGAATTAAACTATCTGCATTAATATGAGGATAGCATAGTCAACTGCTGACACCACTGTTAAGCTCAACCACCTTCACACTGTCCTCTTCATTTTTTTTTTTTTTAATTTTAAGAATTGTTTTGAATGATTTTGGGAGAACAGCTAAATCTTGTCTAGAAACATAACGATTTTTTAAAAATTAAAATAAAAAAAGACAAAAAAAAAGCATTCAAAAACTTGAACTGAGTGAGACCTTTGACCACTGAGTAATGGCTCTTTGAACTTATGATGTTGGTGAGGCAATATTTGTTTTTGAAATGCCAATAAATGTTGCACATAGCAGAAATTTGAAAAAATAATGTCAGTTTTGTAAAGAATAGGTCACTACAAAAGGCTGGCAAATAATAATGGGAAAATATCTGATTTAGCAAGCTGTAAATAGATAACAGATAGATAGATAATATACAATAGAGCATTTTTTGTTGTTGTCTTCTAAGTCTTAAAAGGCAAAAGTATCCAAACATGTCTGCACCAGTGATAAGAAAAAGCAGAACCTGCAGGTGTCAGTCTCATGATTGTCAATCATTATCTTAGATTCATTTTTTGTCTGGAGAAACTGTGACAGCATTTTTTTTTTCATATGATGTCACTGTTGTGCTAAGAAAAAAAATATTTATTAATAACCATTAGAGGTGTAAGACAATGGTCAGTCAGAGGGTAAACAGATCTATTTGAGGAAGTTAATGTTTGTAATAACATTGTTATCTAATCACTCTATGATTTTGTAAAATACTGGCCCTGTTCATGTCATAGCCAAAAAAGGACAAATATCAGGGGTTAAATCTACTGAACAACAATCACTCTGTCAGGAAATCCTACATTAAGGGTACACAGAAGCCATGTAAGGTGTTACACAGTATCTTTGCATTTAGGTTAGTCCCAGGATTTTTAAAAGAAGTCTTGTTTCTGTAAGAATGCAGAAAGTATCGGAGAATTATAATCAAAAGAACACAGGCAGAAAACTGGCTAAAAAATGTCGTTCCAAGTGTAAACTTACACTTTAACTTAATGAGTACTTCATGAGCCACTTAGTTTTAAATGAGCGTTGGCGCCCCCAAGTGATATCTTTTTTGCAGACTTTAAATTACACCACTACACCCTGTAAATGCACAGAAAGCAACACATGGACGCTACATTTTCCAGACTACATGTCGCAAAGAGGGCTGATTGGTAGTTTTTGGCAGAAAGTCCAGGGAAATGAATCTT
>JAQMCX010000033.1:11097415-11161022 GCA_029814765.1 Acanthurus leucopareius
CCGATCTGACATGTTATTGTTTTACTAAAGTAATAAAGTACAATAAAAAAAATCAATATCCTGATGTGTCACCGTAGAAACTTCTTGACCATGGACTGAAACTAAGAAACTTTTTTCTTTTCTTGAGGAGGACAGTGTGCTCATGAATAATCAAAGTAGGCACGCAAGACCTCTTTCTCTCTAGATTTATAGATTGGGTTGCTCAACAGCCCGCAAAGCAACTGACCAACCATGACTTCTCCAGTGCCATGTGAAACAAGTCTTTCATCAGTTAATGTATAATAGTAATAACGATAAAAAAAATTAATAAATCAACAAATGCAAACAAGTGATCAACAATTGTTAAGCAAAACCCCAAAATCAAAGTATCTTGATAATTGTAAAAGGAAAAAAAGATCTCAGCTCCGTCATTTATTTACTTTGTTCTTTTTGCTCATCTGTATAGCATTTGCTTTTACCTAAAAGCACAAATTCACAAAGTCTTTTTACATATCATAACCATCATTCAAAAGAAATGAAAAAATTGTAGTTTTTACAGAATTGTTACAAACATTTATCCACAACAGCATCTAAATTTGTACGTTAGTGTCTATGGGGGAAAAAAATGCTGGGTCATAGGGGATTTCTTTTGTAATAGCCACTGAGCAGTATTAAAAGAAAGTCAAGGAAGTGGCACCATATCCTCATGTCATAATGTATCAAAGTGCAATGCATGATAACCCTTAACATCTGACTCCATCTATGGGTTTGACTGAGTAATTGCAGGGCTCTATGTGTAACAGTGACTTCACTATGGGTAGAGTAACCACTTTTAGGATTTTTGTTGACTTAATGAGCTGGGCCTAAATCTCATGTGACAAGAGGTAGTATTCAAAAGTAATCTGCTTCACAAATGCATAGTGATGTACAAAAAATGGCTCCTGCTTTGGTTTCAGGTTTCTGCATTAAAAATTATCTTATGAATCTTTCAAAATGCATCTTCAGTCCTGTGTTTCTGAAAAGTCTCTGCAAGTGTAAACTATGTATAAATACTGTTGGAGAGAATTTGCCTTGCAGACCCAGTGCAGCTACAACTCCAGCAAAAAACACAAAGGTGTTGAATTTCACAAGTGACACTTTCTATCCAGTCTTTTCCTTCATTCCTTCAATAGCTCTCCTCCGTTTCACGTTGGTGAAAAGCAGCGCAAAGTTGATAATGTATGTTGACACGCAAACCATGCAGAAATCCCCCAGAACAAAGGCGAGAATGGATGCAAGATAAAGTGAGCCGGCCACAGACACCCAAGAGGAGAAGACCAAAAACACTGCTGCCTTTTCAGATAGAGACAGTCCTGCAGTAAAAACAAAAACAGAAGAATTCAGTCAATCTACAACGGATATTACATGAGCAGTATTTTGGAAATGCAATGCTAGACTACATACCATTATATTTCACATGAAAATATGCAAAAGTGGATTCAGCTGAAATGCAAGCCCAGCCGTGGTTCACTGGCATGCTGGATTGTAAACAGTATCTATTTTGCCTTAAAACACGCAGCACTGCCCTGTAATTTGCAGGACACAATGACAGACTTACCAAGACCCATCTGCAAAGTGTAAAATATGATGCCAAGCAAGCTGTTGGGCTGGTTTAGAGGGTTATCTTTAGCAACAAAAAACTGGACCAGGCCAAAACCACGGCCCCATCTGCCAAAAATGAAAAAGGAGGACATAGTCAGAAGAGCATATTATTGAAAAGAATGGTCATCATGGTTATCCTTTACAAAAAAAATCTAGCATGGAGAATAATTCATGAAAACCAAAAGTCAAAGGAGGGCTATGCACTCAATATTTTGATGGTATATATATAAACTGCTCATTTGATGTATTTGTAGAGAATAACAACACGTGGCAGCGACAGGGTCAGACCTGCTGTGGAATGAAGCCTAGTTTTTTACAAGCAAAAGTTAGAACCCGGATGATATAATAGTCATGAAAGTTTAAGTCGAGATACTGTGATTCTGAACGGCAAAGCAGGTACGAGTTAATTAAATAAACAAAGCAAGTAATAAGAAAAATTTACCTGGACGTAAAAACTTTGGAGCAGCTAACAGACTCCCCCAGGTCGCACATCGCCGTGTAATCTGGGTTGCTCTCTTTGGACAGCTCGACGTGAAGCGCATAAACAGACAGAAACATACCGAAAACGCACAGGAATATGCGCGCGTTTCTCTCCCATTTCGGCATTTCCATGTTTCAGGACACGTTTCGCTGACACTTCGAGGTGAATTTAAAGGACTCCGATGGGCTGAAAGACTACCAGAACTCCCTCAGGCAGCATCGGATTCCTTCAGTCAAGGCGACGTGTTAAAAGTCAGATACCCACTTTTGATTGGTTGGGTGGATTTTGGTCTCTGGCTCTCATTGGACAGCTCGGTCCAGATGTTGGCCCAGACAGAGGGGTGTTTACAGTGTAACCACTGTGGACCTTAGTCTGTGTGGTGAAATGTAAGAACTGCCCTCGCTGTTTTGTGCCACTGCAGCCTTATTGAGTATGATGCATGTTTGCTCTGTGCACAACATTGCAAAATTTGTGTCTGAACCCAATAAAACTAACAATGAGTCAGCGGTGGAAGTAATGTGTAAATTTCTTTAGTACTGAACAAACTCAGATTTTGATAGTTAAGTACATATTTTGGACCTGGAAGTAGAATAAATATTACCTCATCATCAAATGCAAATACTCGAGTAAGGTACATGTTCTTTTACTTGACTTTTACTTGCTATTGTTCTGTACAATTGGTATACACGTGCTTTCAAACACTTGTTCTTTCTGTGTTAAAATATTTTGCTTCTATTGTTTTTGCTTTTTATTTATTATCATCTGTCTTGTGTACTTTCAGAATTTTCAACAATCTGTTTATTTGTGTATCTATCTATCTGTGCTCGAATGTTGTTATAGTAATTAGAAAGGTAATTGCAATGTTATTAGCAGTTAAATTTGAACTAGTTTTACACAAGTATTTTTCTGTTTTACACGCACTAAGTTTGGTCGTTCATACAGAGGTAAAGGGGCAGGTAATTTTGTCCCAATGTAGCCCCTCCTAAATAATTAAATTCTGGAAAACAGCGTCACTACCACCAAAAAACAGAGAGCCCACTGTCTGAAGAATTGTCCCGCCTCCCCCACCACGCTCTATTACTATTGGATAGTCTTTCGGACGTCACCTCGTCCCATTGGTCCATCACTTGCCACTGAAACCCAACGCGGAACTGCACGAGGAAGTGGCAGACAAAAACAAGAGATAGCATTGTTACTACGGGACTAAAAACACAATTGCGGATGTTGTTGTTGGCTCTCAAGGTGAATGTCTGATCTGTTACTTAGAAACACATCTCTGAGTCTCACCTGTTTGGCTTTGTACACGTAGAGAGGCAGTGAGTAACGTTTTACATTCCTAGAAAGCCTGAGCTTCAGGTAACTAGCCTACGCCCCTGCGTCAAAAAGTGGGTAAGGCTGCGTCTCTTTCATGTAATTAATTATATTTTAACCGCTCTGTAAAACAATATAACGGGTCGTTAAAAAAAGCTCGTCATCATTGTTTTTTCAATTAAATTTTAAGCAGACTCCAGTTATAATTTAGGGATGAATTTTGACAAAGAGCTACAGGTTTTGGCCATTTGACTGACAGGCCTAGTGTGTGTGAACTTGCTGGTTATCGTGTTGGTCACACCTCGTTTCTGTCTTTTCAGCTTATTCTAATATTAACCATAAATTTATTTGTATTTAAACATACATGAAACGCCTTTGTTAAGTCAGTATTGTGACTAAATACTTACCAAATTATTATCTTAATCCTGTTAAATGACCCTTGACAGACGTTTGTCAAGAGCTCCTGGACCCCAGAGGCTCTGACATTAAGGTGAAAGGTTATGCTGTGGATTTGAACTTGGCTAACAAAGTTGGTCTATAAAGGAACAGAAAAATATACAGACTCACATCAGTAGCTCTCAAATCTGATGTTTTGGCTTCAGAAATTCCCTGTCTGTAAGTATGGTAGTATTTACTCAGATGAGGATTACAGCATTAAGCCATTTGTTTAAGACCCAAAGCCCTTATATTTATGGCTGCTACCAACAATTACTTTTTATAATTAATGAATCTCTCTATCATTCCCTTTAATAATTGATAAGTCATTTTATTTGGGTATTCTGCTGTGGGTATTTCTTGGAATAATGTGTGGCTGGGTTTTTAGTTGAGAACCTCAGTTTTGTTTGGTATTGATTCTCTTGGGTTGAATGTTTTGTGTTTAACCCCCTCAAAGACGAGATGGTTTATTGCAAGGTACTATCCATTAAGTAATAATTTTAAAAAAGACTTAATTTTATTGTCAAAAAACGTCCACATGGATCCAAGATAAATGAACCTTAATTGCTGGCTTTGTGAACCATAAGGCAAAATATAAGCAGTAGAAATGACACTGGATGAATGCAGCGTATCGTTTTTTAGTTATCAGCCAATAGTAGAAGTGTTTAAATGACCTGATGTAACTCCAGTTGTAGAAAACAAGTGCTAATTTATTATAATCCCTAGCGCTATGGTCAAGAACTTGTAAGATGATTCTGAAAAATTTCTTTCCCTTTTCTTTGTTCTTCACAGAGAAATGTCGACTAAGGAGGGTGGTGATGGTAGAAATGGTCAACCTGTGGCCATGTCACCTGAAAGAATGGCAACAGACAAAAGCCGAGAAAACCAGAACCAGCGTAGCAACGAGGCAACAGAAGGCACCACAGACACCAGCACAACAGCAAAAAACTTGGCTTTGCTAAAAGCACACTCTCTGGACGTAAAGTTTGACGTTGGAGAGGAGTATGATGTCATAGAGACCATCGGCACAGGAGCCTATGGCGTTGTTTCATCTGCCAGGAGAAGAGACAATGGTAAGACTCATTTGAGTTTTTCAGTGTGTTCTACATGGCTTCAAATTAAATGTAGAAATCAATTATCAGTTAACAGTCTCATTCAAACTCAGTGGTTCATCCTGTCCTGTTTTTTGACTTATTGAAACCCCACAGGCCAGCAGGTGGCGATAAAGAAGATCTCCAATGCTTTTGAGGTGGTGACCAATGCCAAACGCACATTACGAGAGCTGAAGATTCTGAAGCACTTCAAACATGACAATATTATTGCCATCAAAGACATCCTTCAGCCTAACCTTCCTCACTCTGCCTTCAAATCTGTGTATGTACTTTTTATCTAGTTTATATTTTACACTATTCATCACTTACAATTGTACCCAGTATGTTTTTTTTGACTGAGAGACACCACCTTTTAATTGTAGACATTTTGTAAACATATAGTTCTTTATGACTGGACAGACGTCCCTGCAGGCATCTCACTTTTCCTCTTCCTTTTGTGTGCAGATACGTGGTGCTGGACCTCATGGAAAGTGACTTACACCAGATCATACATTCTGCCCAGACCCTCACCTCAGAGCACACACGTTACTTTTTGTACCAGCTCCTCCGTGGCCTTAAGTATGTGCATTCTGCCAACGTCATCCACCGTGACCTCAAACCCTCTAACCTGCTGGTGAACGAGAACTGTGAACTGAAAATAGGTGACTTTGGCATGGCAAGGGGACTAAGTTCACACCCTGAAGAGTCTCATTCCTTCATGACTGAATATGTGGCTACTCGATGGTACCGTGCCCCTGAACTCCTGCTGTCTCTGAATCACTATACCTTGGCCATTGACTTGTGGTCTGTGGGCTGCATCTTTGCTGAAATGTTGGGGCGTAAGCAGCTCTTTCCCGGGAAGCACTATGCCCACCAGCTCCAACTCATTTTGTCTGTATTAGGCACTCCTCCTGAGGGGTTAATTGGTGCTATTAGAGCTGACAGAGTACGGTCATATGTTCAGAGTCTTCCATCACGGTCTGCTGTGCCTTTGGCCAAACTGTACCCACAGGCTGAACCGGAGGCTTTGGACCTGCTGGTGGCCATGTTGCGCTTTGACCCACGTGAGAGAATCAGTGTGACACAAGCCCTGGAGCATCCTTACCTGGCCAAGTATCACGACCCAGATGATGAGCCAATTTGCGTGCCTGCTTTTGACTTTGAATTTGACAAGCTTCCAATGAACAGGGAGCAAATCAAAGAGGCGATCCTGATGGAGATCCAAGACTTTCATAGAAATAAACAGACATGTCGTCAAAGACTGCAGTTCAGGCCCTTGGCGGGGGTGAACGGCAAAGCAGCAGCACAAGGCAGTAATCAGTGTACTGCTCAGCCCTCAACTGTTAACCTGAGCAAATCCACACGGGTTCCAATGGCACACCCGCAAGCAGCACAAGTGGACTCTCAACAGCAACAAAAGCACACACCAGCAGACATGAACCATACATTTACAAATCCAATGCAAACCTTTAATAAGCCTGTGTCCCTTTTAGAAGTAGTTCGACCTCATGTGACCCATAATTTGCCTCTCCTCTCTAAAAGTGAAAGCGGCCCAGTTGATGTGGACATGCCCAGTGCCAACTCAGACAGCGGCCAGCCAGAGACCATAGATTTAACGACACCAGTGTCTAGTCAGGACACCCAGTCAGATACAATGAGAGACAGTGAGGTACAGGAGCAGCTAACCAGCAGTCAGGCTCCTCTGACAAAGCCCACCCAAAGCCAGTCCATGACCCAAGCTCCCACCTCCGTTCCTGCTACGCCAGCACAGACCCTAACCCCCCTGCCCACCACCGTGCCTTCCCTTTCTCTCTCTGTGGCACAGGCCCAGTCACTCTCTCAGTCCCTTTCACAGTCATTGTCCAAGAATGTCAGACCTCCTCCAGGTGCAGGAGAGGGAACCAGAAAAGAAGGAGCCATTTCAGAGGATACTAAAGCTGCACTTAAAGCAGCTTTATTAAAATCAGCTCTAAGAAATAAAGCCAGGAGTGGTGAGTTCATTGTTTTCTATACCTACTAATATCACTGACATGTCATTCTGTAGACCACCTGTATCTGAATTTGATATCTTCATTGCAGAAGGATGTACCTCTGCTCTGGGCTTTGACACTGGTGTAGGAGGAGGTGTATCGTCCTCCCTGTCTTCTGTTGCAGAGTCGCGTCGGCCTGTCACAGCGCAGGAGCGTCAACGAGAAAGAGAGGAGAAAAGAAGGAAGAGGCAGGAACGGGCGAGAGAGAGAGAGAGGAAAATGAAGGAAAAAGAGAGAAGAGAGGGAAAGCAGGGAGACTCGCTGGGTGGGGTTCTGCTCAGTGACAATGACAAAAGCCTTTTGCAGCGTTGGACGCAGATGATGGACAGACACAATGAGAAATCTCAGATTCCTAATAATGATGGAGCGAAGAATAAGGACTGTAATGTGAACTCACACCGGGGCGTAGCTATCAGTGATAACACTCAAGGAGCACTAAACAATAAAGCAGACAAGGAGGCAAGGAAGATTCAGCATCATGAACAGTTAATCTCTCAAGTTAAACCAAACCAGCAGGGCATGTTTCAGCCTCCTAGCACCCAGCAACCACCATTACTTTTCTCCATGAGCCAGAGGAAGCCTGCAGCGGACATGGTTGTTGCTGTAAGCGGAGGATTAGATATAATGACTGTCACTGGTGGCTTTGTTAAGAACAACACACTCAAACCTCACACTGAAAGCAATGGGCAAGGTGGTTTCAACTGTTTGGGGAACTGGAGCGGGCAGCAATTAGAGTCAAGGCCGCCACAACAACCACAGACCAACAGGAAACTGCAGCCTGCACCATCGAGCTTTCTTCAGCCCCAGCTCCAGCCTCAAACCCAGCCTGAACCTCAACCTCAGTCGCAGCTGCTTCCACTGGAGACTTTCTTGACAAAAGCTCCAACCATAACCACAAGAGAGACGAACGGAAATGTAAATATCGGAGGCCAAAATAACCTCAACTCCCACCCTAACTCCTCAACAGCAAGTGCCGGTTCAATGGAGAAGCTGTGTCCCTCCATAGGAGAGAAACCCGGGCCACCGACCACAAACCCCCTCTGTGGGGCTCTAGGGGTCCCGTCACAGCCTCATCCCAGCTTAGGGTTCACAGATACTGGACAACAAGGGCCCTCCATTGCCCCTGACATCCATACCGTAACACTGCAGCTTTCAAAGTCCCAGGTGTGCCTCAGGTTTTATTTGCTGCTTTGTGCCTTCCTGTTGAAATGTTTTGTTCTACTCTAAAGATATTCTCTTACTTTCTGCAGTTGGCATTTTTACTCAAGAAGCTCCAAGTATTGTCAGAGCAGATGCTGCCTTCATTACTGAAGCTTGATTGCTTATCTCTTGCCAGGTAGAGGATGTTTTACCCCCAGTGTTCTCGGTCACCCCTAAAGGCAGTGGGGCTGGCTATGGCGTGGGCTTTGACCTAGATGACCTTCTCAACCAGTCTCTCACAGACCTGCAACACTGTGACCGGGACAGGTAAGGCTTGATGCAGTGTGAGCTTAAGAGCAAATCAATATCTGATACTGGAAAAAACATGCTTTCTGCCCAAGATTTATATCAGACTATTTCAACCGTGAACATCTCGTGGAGGTGTTTTGAGAAAAAGTGGCTCTCAGAATGTTAGCAGGTATTGAAACATCATGAGACAGAAATATGAAGCACATGCAGCTATACAAAGCCTGTTTCATCATAATGGATACAGCAAAAGTTAGTTCAAAGGATAGGTAAACATTATTTTCAAGTGCTCACATGCTACACCCATAATGTGCACTAAAACATCATTGTTCCGTCATTCATTAAGAACCGCAAGCAGATCTCTTTGTAAATACTGTTAAAAAAAATTTTTTTTAAAAATAGTGAAAGATGCCCTTTGCCATTTGCTTAAATCTAAGTTTACATATTCAATTGAGTTGTTTAGTTCAAACAGTTGTATAAAACCAGATTATATTCAGTTTAGATATTTATGACACATTAAAGTATTAAAAATGCATTCATTTTAGATGCTGAAACCAGTGAAACGTTGGTATTTTTGCTGAAAAACGACTGAAACTTGGAATAAATCGTCAAACAATTGCTGATTAAGTTTCTGTTGTTTTGGCTATAGTTGATTCAATAACGAACAATGACAGAGCTGCATTTATTTAAAATTATGTCTAAGGTGTCCGAATCAGGAACTCATATTTTCCATGGCCAAGTCATATTAAGTTTTCAATCATTCTCTAAAATCAAGTCAAAATGGCCCTAACACTAGAGGTTTAGTCAATAATATGTTCAAGGTTCATAGTCGTACAACAGTTATTATACAAATCAACACGTGAACTTTTATACTGAAGCAGCAGTTGAACATGTATTAAAAGGAGGTCAGGTGCAGGAATTTAGAGTGAAGAATCAGCTGACCAAGAGCAAACAGCAGATCTCACTGTCACCCTTTGATTAAAGCGCAAAAAATAGTCTCCTGTTCACCTTTTATTTGCCCTTTAATGATTTATATTTATTAAATGATCTGAGTCAACAACTCCTCCCTTTTAATAAGTTATATTTTAAATGGCTTCTAAAAGTGTGAAAGCAACCAAGTGTAAGGTTTATTATATGAGCTTTCTTCACAATAACTCTTTATTTTCCTAAATTACATCCACTTATTGTCCCTCATTTGGAAAATGCAGAATCTAAACATGTGCAAATATTTTTTCATTTTTAAAATTTAACTTTAGAACACAAATGTCTCATTACTTGATCTGCTTCATTAAAAAGTCATTTTTCATTGTATTTACGTGTGCCAGAGAGTGCCAGAGTTTTCAAGAGTGCATATTAAACTTGTGTATGTTGCACACTTGTTCATTATTGGCTGGCAAGCTTGCTGTGATGTCACAGAAATATCCTTAAGGAAATACTTCTTAAACTCAAATATAAGATGAGCTCAGAGAAACTTTCCCCCATCATCACATCCGTCATTCTGCACACTGACAGCCAACATCAAGTGAGGTAACAAGAAGCAGGACACATTTGGGTGGAGGCAGCCTGTTAATGCTGCAAAGTGGGCTGCAGACTTGCATACGTGTTGTTTTCAGGACATTTTTGACTTTCAGTGTTGTTACTTGATTCTGTTTGAGAACAAGGTACATTTGTATGATTAAAAAAAAGCCACTCAATGCTTTTGATATTTTCCTTCTCCATCAGTTTCGACTCAGCCCCTCTCTCAGCCTCCCTCTTATCTGATTGGAACGAGGTTCACCGCATGACTCCAGCCGATCTGGAATCACTGCAGCAGGAGTTGCAGCTCGGCTCGCCCATGATCCTCTCTGATACCATTCCCCCTGATGCCTGACTCAACCATCATGGAATTTTAATAACAACGCTTGGATTTGTGTAAATCTTAGTTGTTTTTTAGCATGAAAATGGTGAATAAAGACTTATTAAATTAATTTAAAAGCTAGCTTTTTTAATACGCACTACCAAGCAGTCATTTTTTTACCATTATGACATGATGCAACTTCTTTATAATAAAGAAAACTGTCACCTCTGTCTGCCTCTGGTTGTTTAATAAACCACTCTAAATTAAGCATGTTAAATTTAAGCCCAAATTTAGTTAGTTGTGTGAAAAGAAGATCATTTATAAGAAGTACTATAATAACATGACATATGACATATTTAGGAATTCTGATGTGTCTTAGAAAAAGTAACAACTCTCCAAATATTGTTTGTTATTTCAAACCCCTTTGGTATTTACAGGTTAGCTTAGTTTATAAGAAGTCGAGAAAAAGTGAAAAGTCAACTGAAGCTTTGTGTCATATACAACATGATATCTATAAAACATTCCCAAACTTAATAATCTGAGGTTGAGTTGAGCACTGACCTGATTTTCTGAATCAGATTAACAATTTATTTTAAATACAGAGCACATAATTTATTTATATCATAATCCTGATTTAAGATACAAAACCTATCCAAACTGCTTTGAATCAAAGATCAAAATGCAGAGTTACAGTTCTAAAAAAAAATTAATATTATATTACATTTCATGTTTAATCCCACTCATATGTATGTCGGGTACAGTATCCTAGTTTCACTATTTAGAAAAAACTTTGATCTAAAGGACATTTAATTGATCATCTCCTTCATTTGGCCGGGTCGTAGTTCTACTGCCTGGAAATCCAGTTTCCAAAGTGTCTTATCTCTGAAGCAGGAGCAGCAGAGTGGACAGACAGCTGACCAATAAGGCAGTCCTCCCACACCAGTTCTGATTAGCTTGACCATACAGCTGGACCTCCTGTACCGTGCTGCTGATGAAGCTTGAGTAGCTGGTCAGTCTGGTATACACACCTGGCCTGTTTTCGTGAGCACAGCCCAGTCCAAAACTCACCACCCCAGCCTGCACCCAAGTCCCATTTACCATCTGGCAGACGAGAGGCCCTCCTGAATCACCCTGAAAAGACGACACAAAACACACAGAGACGTATTCAGCTTTCACCACTGGGAGGTATCAAAGTGCTTGAAAGGGAGAGTCTTATGAACTACACAGTGGATAATAACAGCAAAGAGGCAGTTTGAGTCCTTCTAAAAACAGGTTCTTGTTTTGCTAATAAACACAGCAGCGCAAACAGCTGATCCAACTGTACCTGGCAGGCGTCCCTGCCGCCCTCTTGATATCCAGCGCAGATCATGTCATATAGGATGTCCACCTGCTCGACTGGGTCTGTCCGGTACATCTCCTGGCATGAACTCTGGGAAATGATTGGCACCTGCACTTCCTGCAGAGTCCCGACACCTTGCAGAGGGACTGAGGGTAGTATGGAGGCAGGAAGAAGAACAAAAAAGGCTAATTAGTCAGATGTTACTTTTAAAAAGTTTTTTGCACTTATCAAGAATGTTTTTCAAAGAATGTTAACCTTTATGTTTTTGTCTGGTTTAAAGCTTCAGTTGTATAAATTTTAGATTTAAATATTTCATACTTCAAGTTTATTGTTTTTTTTCCACTGTTCTATTATGTTTTATGCTATTTGTATTGTGTTCTCTGTATATATTTGCAAATATGCAAATAGTGTTTAAAATGAAATAAAAATCAATTTGACAACATTTAGAAGCACATCTCGGTGTATAACAATGATGACGATTGCGATTAATGTTAAAAACAATGAAATTCAAATTGTAACTAGTCAGACTTTTTCTCTTCTTTGTAAATGCCTGCCCTTTATAACCAAGCTGCTTCATGTAGAGAGAAAAACTGTATGTGATGCCAATAGGAAAGAGAGGCTAGATTCATTAAAAACGTTTTACTATCTAATGGACACTTTTTGACACCTGGACCTACATATGGCAGTCACTGCATTTAATATTGAAAATAGAAGCACAGAAACCAAGACCATAAAAGGGCTATTTAGTAGACTTGTAAAACATGTGACTGCTGAATAAAAGTTATTTGCACACATGCCAACATGATGTGAAGAAGCCTCACCGTCATCCCGGATGTTACCCCAGCCAGTGACATAGCACCGCATGCCGCCTGGGAAAAGGGTGCCAGAGGCGGGCAGACAGATGGGACGGACATAATCTGACCAGGTTACTGGGCTGGACAGCTGCACCAATGCCAAATCTTTCCCACTGTGAGGCTCGATGTAACTGGATGGAATCACCACCCGTCTCACACCATGCATTGACTGGTGTGAGTTGAAGCCATTAAGCTGGTACCGGCCGACGTAGATCATGTAAGAGCCCACATCGGACGGACTGAAAGAAGATGGAAGGACATCAAAAGACATTATTTTATAGTAAAAAAGAGTATTCAAATGCCTTTTAAAAGCAAAATGTCTTCCACACTTGCCCTTATTTTAACAAAAAATTGGTCCTTGGGCAGTCACTTTTTATTGAAATTGATGGATCAAATGAATGACCAACAGTCTGGAGGACTTCTTTATTTTCTTTTGTTTTGTTTTTCTGCAGGAAGCCTTCTTAGACTTTCTGATACGCAGGAACAACTGGGATTTGATAAAACAGCATCAAAAAGGTTCATGGTTGTCTGTAAAGATTCTCATTCATCCAGGTCATGATTATCTTGAAGAGTCATTAAAACAAGGCAACTGAACTGTGTTGAAATTTTTTGGGAAGACGTTTCACTTCTCATCCAAGAAGCTTCTTCAGTTCCAAAGGACTGGTTGAAGGAAGATATTTCTCAGATATTTATCTTACCTAACATGATCATGACCTAATCAAGATAAGGTTCAAGGTTCAAGGAAACTATTTGTCATGCCAGGGTCAGTTTTTACTGGAATGCAAGTAGGTCAGCTTCCAATTCAGGAAAGCATTCATAAAACAATAAAAAATTGATGATAACAAAGCAATACAAAGGAAACAGGTGCATATGTTAAATATGATGGAGATGGTTTCTTGAATAGGTGATGAATGAATCCATTACAAGAAAAACATTTCCTTTAAAGGCTCTTAAAAAAATTCAAGTTGCCATTGCCAAGAATTCCAATAAAATACCTCAGAGTGCTCGCAAAAAAAGGCAGAATGCCTGTGAATTGGTGCGTAGTTGTTAGTTAATCTGCTGGTTTTTAATCCAAGATGAATTTTCTTACTTGGGGAAGCAATGAGCAGCTGATAGGATCCAGTTCTCTGTGATGATGGAGCCTCCACAGACGTGACGAGCAGCGGATGTCTGGAAGCCGAAGGGAGGAAGAGTGAGTGACCTCAGCATCACCGGTGAACCCCCCCTCCCATCTCAGCAGGTCAGTATGATAAAAAAAAAAACAAGACTGTACCACAGATAGAGCTATAAGATGTCAAGCCTGTTTCAGAGGACCCACCTGTTCAGACACCTGTATATCCACCTGCCACGGCCAAGCACCATCTTTAGCGTTCACCCCACCCACAATCCTGTTCTCCGGTACAAGTGGTCGGCCACATTCTTGAGCGAAGGAGGCCACAATACCTAAATGTTCAACATTAATGTCACTTTTGATCTACTCTCACCGAGGCAGATGAACTTTTAACAGTGCGACACAAAAATGTAGTTTAATTGGATGAGCTAGAACAAACTGTAGCGTTTACAGGTGGACAAAGAAAAGAGAGAAATGACGAGAGCAGGGAGGGGATAGTGAGGTATGACGGCTGAAACTCACCTGTTACGCACCAAAAAATGGCAAAAAAGTAAAATTTTGGCGACATTTTTCTTGGTTCCGAGACAATTATTATTTTTCGACGAAAACTGAAGCAGAGCAAGCGATAATTTATGAAATCTTAGTCACGAAAAATCAAATTTTCTATTCCACACCTTAACATCAACCCTCTGTTTTCTCCTGACGTGCCGTGCCGTGCCGTGACTTGAGCGGATGATGAAATTTATAAATAAAAGTTATATCTCCGGCGATAAAATCACCGTTACTCGCGTTTTACCGTCGACTAAACACCTTAACGGAACCAGGCAGGTAAATTCCGAGCAAGAGTCCGATAACCAATAGCTGGCTACCTGTCTGACCTAGCTATATCCAATCAAAACTCTTGTCCCGCCCTCCTGTTTCACCTGAGCCAATGGAATTAAAACTCTTGATTTGGTCATAAGCATGTCGTATTTTTTCGCTAGCGGATTGGGATTTTTTCCCTGTTTCGTATTTTGTAAAAACAGTTTTGATTTTGCAAAACTTATTTGCAAACCTTCATGCATTTTCCTAACTCATACGAAGTCTGAGGTCTTAGGTCTTAGCTTAGACATCGAAAAGTGAAAACATGCCGTTTGTACAGGTATTTTTCTATTATTCCTTCTGCTTGACCTGTATAACTGTAAGTTATAGACCCATAGGTTTCATGGGAGTGGTTATTTGGTGTTAAGGAAGTACTCTCATGTACACGTTTTGTTCTAATTACATATATTAAGATCTTATTAATTACGGAAACATGTAGGCTTTCATCTTTGCAATTTCAGGTCACATGTTATGGAAGTCTTAACATTGTTGCATGGACATGTATCATCCTTCAATAGCATGGTCCAAATTGTCCTAAATATTTGTCGACTAATGTGGACATGTTAAAGCTTTCAAAGTTAAGGTTAACTTAGCTATTTAGATGAGGTTCAAAGAAAATTTGTCTCTTATAAGTAAACCTTCAGTTAATTTTTTCTTGTAAAAAAGGGACATGCTTCACTGTTAGTTGCACTCACTATTTAGGATTAATTTGTGTCAAAAAACACACATCGATTTGACCAAATTAACCATAAAGGTTCAGTTCTGATTATAATTAACATTTTTGATAATAAACATTTCCTATATTAGGCTTTAAATTAACAAGAAGTTGTTAATAGACTCCAGTCTTAAGAACTTGCTTCAACTGTTACAACAAATGTTTACAAAATGTTTGCAGAGACAGGGAGTGCTCCACAAGTACAAACCAGTTTTACAGGTAAGCCCTATTTATTCGGAAAAGCAATTAAACAGTATCTCAATTGTACAGACTGGCTTACAGACATGCAGGATTTGGCAAAATACACAGGTCAAAGGTCAAACACTGCCCTAAATTTTGGGGCCATTGAATATATGTTTCCAGCACTAAATTATAGCGTTCTATAATTTTGGCTGAGTTGTGAACATTATTATGAACTCATTTGATTGTTTTTTATAATATTTCTTCCACACATCTGGGCTGCAGTTATCCTTGTTTTTTTTTCTTACTTGACACCAAATGTTTATTCCTTCTGTCTGTCTATAAAGCTGTCTCTCTTTTTCATTCTCTCTCTTCCTATCCCCCTTCCCTCCCTCTATCCCTCCCTTTCTCCCTCCCTCCCTCCCTCCCTCCCTCCCTGCCTCCCTGCCCCAGGCAGTGTGTCTAGTTTCACAGAGCAATTGAAGGTGACAGGGACAGAGAGAGAGGGAGAGGGAGGGAGGGACAGAGGGAGGACACATCACAGTATCGCCTGGGGCTACACAACAGTAGAGGAAGAGCAAGAGATGGAGGGACAAAGAGAAAAGAGAGGAGAGACTCACGAAAGTACTCATAGGGAATTCCACAAACAGGTAATGTAAAAATAAAGTTGGACACATAGAGTTGAAATGTGTGCCATGTGTGTTTGCCTGCTAGTCAGCTGATAATCACTTTTTTTAATCACTAACAGCGTCTTTTTGTGTGCGAGCCCCTTCCACTCTGCTCCCCTCACTCATAATATATGAACGCATTATAGGATCCAGTCAGTAAGAGCAATTATAATGCACTCCCGTTTGTTTTTATTTTAACGACTTGATGAATATTTGTCGTGGCATTGTAACCATGGCGACTGCCTCCACCGCCGCCGCCCCCCACCTTCCCTCCCCTCCCAGCCCTGTCCACCACCCCTTCCCCATCCCCCCTTCAGCGCTGAAAAAGCAAGGGATGGCGAGCGAGAGAGAGGGAGAGAGAGAGAGAGGTGACAGGAATGAACTAACAAGATGCACTAAAAAAATGCATGTCCTGAAGCTACATGAATCTTTGCAGTGAAGCACGCGGCCGTCTCTCCCCTCCCTCTCTCTCTCTCTCTCTCTCACACACACACACACACACACACACACACACATTATTGCACTCAGCACATAGGGATCACATAGGTTAAGCCACATTCCAACAACTGGAACACAATAAGATGCAGCCATGAGTTTAGAATAAAGGAAAAACAAAAGGTTTACTGGCTAGAAAGCAGGGGGGTGAGACAAGAAGGGTGTGATTTGGGCGCGCGTGGGGGGGGGTAATTAGATGTTATCAGGATTAGTTTTAAATTAACCAAGCAGCTATACAACTTACTTTCTTTCTTTTCCCTCTTTCATTTGTCCAAAGTACTCCAGCTCACTTTTGCTCTAGTGCTCTATAAAAGTCACATTTTTAGGTGCTTGTTCATGAGTAGTTTCATTTTTCGCTACTTTAAACTTCTCCTAAACTCAATTTCAGTGACATTTTTTTTACTTCACAACATTATTCTGACAAATATATTTACTAGTTAGTAAGCTTTTAAAAACATGAAAGATTGTTGTTAATAATAATAATAAAAATAATAATACAGACGACTGAATAAAAAAGCATAAATGAGCTCAACCTTGACCACCTGTATACTTTCTAAACTGCTTATATGATCATGCATCAATAATAATAATGCACTTATGTGATGCAAAATAAGCCAGTTTTGCTAATAATACATTTACACTATACTTAAGCTAAATGTTGATAGCATGACTTTAACCTGTAAGGAGTGTTTCTGTGGGAAATTGATACTTTTACTTAACGAAAGGATCTAAATGCTTCTTTTACTGCAGTTCTTCCTCCTTTTTACCTTTGAACTTGTCAAGTCCTTTCCTTTCTCCGAGGCACGTCTCGAAGGAAAGTAACAGAGAAAGAGGGGGGAGAGAGACAGAGCAATGGGGGCAGCGGAGAAAGAATAGCATAGTATGAAAGAGAGAGGGAGCGACAGAGAGAAAGGGAGCGCAAAGTCTTGTCAACCGGAAATAAAACAAGCTGGCACCCTCCCCATCCCCAAGCCCCTGCACCCACCCCAAAGTCACATACTTCCTCTTCACTCTCTCTATCTCTCTCCTCTGCCTCCATCTTCCATCTCTCTCTTCTTCTCTGCCTTCCGCTGCAAAGAGATATATTTAAACCCTGGTTCTACTCTGCTCTCGCTCTTTGACTCTACCATACATACCGTCATACCTGCGTCATTACTTGCGCCTCACATCAGACCTTGTGTCTCCATTGCCAAGGGTTTCTGTATGGTGCTCCTTTAAACCGCTCAGGGGCCAGACAATGCCTTTGTTTATTGTCCCATAGCTTTAAGACCGGTGTGTTAGACGTATAGCAGGAGGACAATACCTCTGCAGTCAGAAAACAATACCTAGGTGCAATGTGAGAAGCTGTTACTTAAATTTTGTGCATTTTAAGCCATTGTGTAAAGAAATAAACTGTGTTAAACCCACCTACAGCATGTTTGTAGCACTGTAGGCCTTAAACACTGGTGCTATTATCAAATGAATCGGCCCAAATGAGCTGTACATTAAATAGCTGATTAAGAAAAAAGGCAGAACTTAATGTGGAGCTGAAACAAATAATAAAATAATCGGTTGACAAAGCATTCATCTGCAGCTGTTTTGATGATTGATTTTTTTTCATTATTTCTTAAAATAAAATACCAAACACACATATGAATATGTTTCTTGTTATATATTTTTGTTTTCTTTCTATTTTAAAAACATTGTTTATTTTTGGGGTTCTGAAAAAAAAGAAATTTGAAGATAATTATGATGGACCAATTTAACTTTTTTTAAACATATAATCAGTTCCTCAGGAAATGATTCAGCTGATTAATCAATACTGAAAACAGTTTTTTGCAGCCAAATCTCAAAAAAACGAAAAATGCACAAAATGCACTTGTAAAACAGCATTGCTCACTGACACTGTCCAAAACAAGAATATAGTTTTTTGTTTGTTTTTCTTTTTTGTCATGTAAAATTTTGAAAAATTATTTTTTGATTTGGTGAAATCAGTTGAAAATCTAAAGAACTCATATTTCATTTCTCTTAATCCAACAAGTACCTGGTTTATTTGGGTTTATAATTATTTTTTACGTTTAATATCAGCATGACAAAATCAAAGTTAAATGTTACGGACCTTCACTTATAAATAGCTGGTTCCAAAGAAGTTTTAAAATATTCTAATAATTAATGAGACAGACAGCAGATTGGCTTTGGTGACAATATTTTTCTTGTTCCTTAATACTTATTTATCATATCAGGGTCTCAAACAAGTCAGACAATCAGTTATATAATACTTTACTAAACCTGATGTTGCCACTTATGATTTCTCAGGAGGAGACACCTTTAAGTGTTGCTTGTGTAATCTTGAGTTTTGAATAATGAAATCTGTGAATGATCTTGTATTTTATTATCAAATGTCTAACATTTATAGATTATTTATTTGTTTAATTATTAACATTATTATAAATACATTTTTAAAGCGCTTTTTCAAGGCTACCTACGGATTTTGTCAAAGAATTTTTTCATGTAGAATTCTTTTATGATGTTTGACATCATAAAAGTCGCTCAAGGGGATAGAAACATATATCAATTATTTATCATTGCCTACTATTGTTTCTTCGACTAAGAGAAATACCTCTCACATATCTTGTTGTAATACATAAAATTGCATAAATTATTTCATTGTGGTGGGCTGAACTATTTATGACTTAAGTTGCTTTAACAAATAAGTAAAATCAAAATAGTGAATGTGCTGTTTGGCCTAGTTTTCATTTCTCAATAATGGTAATAATTCTCAATTGAAATTTTATTTTGCCCATTCATCTATAATATCTATTAGTTGAACGCAGGATTTGACAACAGCAGTCCAAAACAATACTACACATTATTAGATGCATGTAAATCCATCAAAGCATTATTAAAGTTTTAAAACATATTTCTTAAGTTTCCAAATGAAGATCAATTAAAAAAATGGTGTGAACGTTAAGTTTAATGTACTAATGTCAATTGTCTGGTTGCACATGTGTTTGTGTAAAAACTGACACGCATGGCTGCCGCTTATACTCAATATTTATGTGCAATTTATGGTTAAAATTGAATTCCATCATCTATTTATCATCTACTATCTCTCCATTATCTGGGCTTTATGCTCTACTCTCTCGGCCTCCCCTCCTCCTCTCGCTGGCATTAAGTTCAAACTTGACACTGATGTTGACTCACTTTGTCACCCCTCGGTGGCTCTCTCTCTCTCTCTCCCCCTCTCTCTCTCCCTCTTCCTCTCTCACTCCCTCTCTCTCCCTCTTTCTCTCTCTCTCTCTCTCTCCATCGCTTGGAGGACAAGAGTGCCCGCAGACGCATTTCTCTCCAGAGCCCCCCCTCTCCCTCTTTCACTCTCTCTCACCCTGTCTAACTCTCTCCATCTCTCTCCTACTCTCTCCTTTACACACACACAGTGTTGTCAACAAAGCTGGAGAACAAGGGACATAGGGGGAACGGGGGAATAAAGGTCCACAGAGGAGGAAAGTAACACACAGGACCCCCCTCATCATTTCACCTGGACACTTGGTAAGTTTGCAAAAAATCTAGTCTGTGCAGTGTTTTCATGTTTAGCTGCTGAGATCACTTCTTCAGTACAGATGGTATTTAGCACCGGGGTCGACGACAAGTTCATAATTTCTTGAAATGAACTGAAAATCAGATAAATGAATTGTCCTCCTGGTGCTGCGCTGTCCAAATGAATGAAGTTTGACCTTTGACATGGTGCTGCTGCAGGAGTTTGTGAGATTTGACTCAGTATTGATACACTCTTGCGTTTCTTTCTGACTCTTCCAAAGAGAAAATTTCCCCAAAAAGGGGGAATTTGAGATAAGATAGGAGGCTCATATTTTCCCTCTAGATGTATTTATCTATGCAGAGAAAAATATTTATGGACACACCTGGGCACCTCATGTCTTTTACTGACTGTTTTATGTGAGATCTTGTTCATCATGCTTCTGTGTGTGCGATGCCAGTTTGTGTCTACATAGAAATGCAGTGTCTAATCCTGCATATGTGCGTGTGCATGCATGCTCTAACCCTATCAGCAGAGATAGAGCTAAAAGCAAGTAGCATAATAAATGCCATGGCTTTCAGAGTGGGTTCTAATGTACCTTAGCTCCCCATGGTATACTAGCATACCAATGTATAACACACACACGTTACGACAGCGGGCATGTAACTAACTCCATTTCTGTCTGTCATCATGAGGCTAATTCAGCACAATGCCAACCATGTGTGAACTCATGCGATATGAACCCCTCCTTCTTCTTATCTTACCCCCCTCCCGTTCTCCATCCCTTCAGGAGGAGGAATCGGAGGGACTGAAGGAGGGAGACAGGAGCCAAAGGTGACAGTAAAAAAAGGGGTGGATACTCAGAAGACAGGGCTCCTTCATTTCTCTTCATGGTGGTTTGGACTCTCGTAGTATGTATGAGAAGTTAACAATGCTGAATCTGCAGAGCGGCTCTAACTGGAGTGGGCCTAACAACTGGTACCATGACCCCACCGGCGTTCAGACACAACACAGCACAGGTGAGGGGCAATTCTCCACACACACATCAGTCCTCACTGATCAGATAAATGTGGCACTTGTGGCTGTCTCACTAAAATTCTGTTAGTTCAAAGAATGAGTTTAAGATTCATAGGATTTCTCTCGACGCTCCCACATCTCTTTTGTCACCTTCCTCTCTTGGCTAGTGTCTGAGGGTTGTCTGCTGGACACTGACGGCAGCTTGGGGGGAGAGGCAAGGGGAGGAGGCACTGGCCGAGGGGGAGGAGTCCCCGTGGAGAGGGACGAGGGCGAGGAGTCTCAGCTGAGGCTGCAGCTCAAGAGGAAGCTGCAGAGGAACAGGACCAGCTTCACACAGGAGCAGATCGAGGCTCTGGAGAAAGGTCAGGCCATACAAGCACGCACAGAGCTCCTATGTGCTTTTCAGCCAATCACAGCCCTCCATGGGCACGAGCGAAGCCTGAGTGTGTCATGACGCAGCTTATCCTGCTGTTGTTCCCCTGCCAACACCTTTGTTATTGGAGTATAGCCTTTTTTAACAGCCTTTTGGTAAACAGCAGAGGACACAAATATGAGAAATAACAAACATTACACTCAAAAACTCAGGGTGTTTATCTTTTATCAATCCCTGCAAGGGAGAGCAAACACTGCCGCCCGGGACTCTTCCACATGCAAATTATCAAGAATCTTAACTTTGCAAATATTCCCGATCTGCTCCAAAAAGCCTGTGGCAGCGTCTACAGCAGAGTTTTGATAATGCATCATTACCGTGGCTGTATTATGCAGTGAGATCTGGTCCTCGTAGCCCTGATATGTACTGAGAGGGATCAGAAAGCCACCCTTGACTGGATATGGCTGCAGCGGGCCCTTGAGCTAAATAAGGACGCAATGTCCACTGTGCAGCCGAGTGGAAATGTATCAGTGTGGTCACTCTGCGCAAATGACATTAATGAGGTACACTGACCTCAGTGCACAGCCAAGGCACAATAACAATCATGTGTTGACACAGACGCCAATTATAACCAAGCCAATTATAACAATTTGTGAGACAGACTTAATTCACAGAGCCAGCGTTGTTATGTTGTGCAATATGGATTTACTAACCATGTGTCACCAGTGTGAACTTGAGTCTTCAGCAGTTTGCATTGCTGATAATCTGTTTATGTTATATTCTCTGCAATTTATTTTATAAAAAAAAGAAACATTATCACTCATCCATCTGCCTCTTCAGCTGATTTATTTTTTGGGTTTGTCTGTTGACATTTTACTGACACACTGAACCAACATCATAAGCACAGAAAGTGAAATCTATAAAGATGTCTCCATTACTGGACCTGAAATTTCAGAGTTCATTAAAATGACTCAGGCTGTCAGTTAGAGGGTGAGGCATATTCTTGTTTCGACTTGTCAACAGCAAAAATGTCAGCAGTTTGTCAACTAAAAATGAGCTGCCACAATGAGAAACGATACTCTAATACAGAAAGTCTCAATGACACATACCCATTGTTTAAACAACCACTGAGTGAGTCAGCAACCAGTTTACCTGTCTCTGTTTCAGATAGAGTCAGTGCACCAGACAGTAAAACTGATCACTTTGATAAAGTGCTAATGCTGACAAGTGAGAATTTAAAAAATAAATGTCAGTAAAATATAACATACAATGATTTTTTTCCCTCTTCTGTTTGGTTTTAGTCAGCCTAAGTGCTTCAGCACCATCTTAACTTGAATCCTTTCATTTGAACTTTCTGCGTGTTCCATGATAATAAATAATTTATACAGAGTGCAACAGATAAATATTTCAAATATGGTTGTAAGGATACATCTTAGCTCCCTGGATTTGTATATTCCCAGTCAAGATAATTAGTGATGCTGATCCTGAGCGGTAATTATCTGACATGCGGCTTAATATCTGTCAAAATAATCAGATAATTTGATAGATGATTAGGATTTTTTTTTTTTATTGCCTATATATTTCAATTCACGTAATAAGACGGATGTGAATGCAAAACATGTTATTGCTGCGCAGCAAGGGTTATCAGATGAGCTGCTCTCAACTGTTGTCCTGTCATCCTCCATTAAGACTCACACTGTGTGTTTGACATTAGTTAATATCATCCACAGAGTTTGAAAGGACACATTACCCAGATGTCTTTGCAAGGGAGAGACTGGCGAACAAGATTGATTTACCAGAGGCCAGGATACAGGTGAGGGAGCCTCTGTTATTTGTGTAACCTCTGATGCTCCAACTCAAACAGCGTGCAGTGGTCTCCTCATCTAATGCACCGCCTGCATGACGGAGAGCTCTATGTGTTTGACAGGTATGGTTCTCAAACCGAAGAGCCAAGTGGAGGAGGGAGGAGAAGCTGCGCAATCAAAGGAGGTCAGGGGGCGTGACTTCCTGTTCACAGAGCCAAGCCCCTCTGACCACTTCCTTCAACACGTCTGTCTATCATCAGCAGCAGCACGGTAGCAGTTCAGGTAAATGCCAAGCCACAAGATAACTGTTAAAATGGAGGCAAGCAAACAGAGTTTCTCCATCACATGTATTTGTGTGTGTGTGTGTGTGTGTGTGTGTGTGTGTGTGTGCTTACCATCTCGCTCTGTGTGCGTCTCTCTCCAGGGTCCATGTTGAGTCAGGCTGAGTCGTCCCTGCCCAGCTACAGCTCCCTGTCAGTTTTCTCGTCTGGAGTCCAGGTTGGATATTCATCATCATCATCACCCCCATCTTCTTCATCATCGTCATCATTTATCATTCATCAGCACCTTCCAAACTTTGCCAAAGCAGGTCATCGACTTAGAGCAGAACAGTTTATTACCTCTCTAACTTTATGTCAAGTGTATATAGCGTGTAAAATGAATGAATAGATATAACTTTGTATGCAACTTTTTAACATTATTATATAATATTATTTAAAATAAAATAATTTTTGTTCTACTCATTAAAACCTTTTACTTTTTTGCCCAGATTAATTTAATAACATTTGTGTCTATATACATACATGCACACACACACATATATATATATATATTTATATCAATGACAGGAAACATATTTAATAAGAGAAAAGATGCAGAATGAAACAAATCTGGAAATATGCAAATTACATAGTGATTTCAGGTAAAATATTGACTTTCTTAAAACAGGAAAAAAGTGGAAAAACGTCAAAAACTGCTTTAAATTCTTATTTGGTATAACTGTGACATATGAGCAGCAACACAGCCTCACACATTTCTCCATAAGAGTATCAACCAGACAGCTACTTGTTGGTGATAGAAATTAAACTCTTGATTTGGGAAAGGCACCGGGTGCAAAAAACACTAAAAAAAAAATGAAGATATGCATTTGTATATGTGTCTACTTACAGGCCTGTCTGAACCACGCCAAAGTTTATAAAGCAGTAAACTGTATTTTTGGTAACATGATCTCTGCAGGCTTTGCTACTGTTTGAGGATCACATTACAACAAGATGCATGCAGCACAACCTGGAATAACTAACTATGTAAATGCCACACAATCAATGGAAGAAGAAAAGGCAGATTAATTCAAATGTAAAGTTTAGAAAATCACATCAAATACAATAAATGTGAGTTCATGCTGCTGCTCCTGCTGTGCCACTCTGATGCAACACAACTCTAGCACCCCCATGTGGTTAAACCGGTACCATGCTGCCAGTAAATTATATGGTGTCGTAAACAGCAACTACTCAATACATCTTTAAAAATAAGTTTTCTTTGATGACACAGTCATTTTTTTCTTTGTTTCAACATTAATCTGACCCAACTCCTTCCTCTCCCTCACTCTTCCACTCTTTGGTCTCCTCTCAGTCTATTCCCCCCCAGTCTGCCTCCTCTTACTCCTGCATGTTACCTCCATCACCCTCTGCTCCGCGCAGCTTTGACTCATCGGCGTACTCCTCTCCTCATCTGCAGACGCCGTCCTCAGCCAACTCCAACACCGGTGAGTGTGTTTACTCTTACATCATGTCTGTATAAAATCACTGAGTGCTTGCTCCACAGACAGACAGACTAAACCACTCATCTTTTTATTCCCTCTCTTCCTCTCAGGGCTCATATCACCCGGCGTATCAGTGCCGGTCCAGGTTCCAGGAACTGAGCAGCAGGGCATGAGTCATAACCTGGGTCAGTACTGGGCCAGATTACAGTGAACGACAGACAATCGCTGCCTACCGGCAACACAAAAGATGAAGGGAAGAGTGAAGAAAACAAAATGGGGGAAACACGGGAAGCACAGGACTGAGCTTTAGAGGGGCCTCAATGAGTTGCAGACCCCGAAATGCATTAAATGTTTACAAATTCAGCCAAGAGCAGCTTTGGTTGCACTTGACAGTACTCTGGTCATACTGGTATTTGCTTATTACTATCAGGTTGCACTGTTTTTGGATAGTGTGTTAATCATAAGGCTGAAATCGGGTTTATAAATAGGATCATTGTGAGGTGTGTTTAGAATTAAAGTAAAGTCAGAATTCATTTCAGGGTAAAGTCTGGTTTAGGTAGCATTTTTATCACCTGATAGATGAGAAACAACATCTGACCCATTTAAAGTTTAGCCATATTTTATTATTTTGTCAAATATTTGGGCTTTTATTTTGAAAGTTTTGTTACAGTTAAAAAAACAGGGCAAAAGAGAAATTACACTTAAGTGTAACACAATGAGATGTGACCGTAAGCCTTGTTACACACATTTCAACACGTCGTCCATAGAGGATTAATTTACGACCAATTTAAGGTTGAAGGTTGAATTGATGTGCCAGTGAACTTATAGCACATTAAGTTAAAAAAAATAAAACAAAAAGCAACTTCATGAACTTTCAAGCCTTGAAGTTTTGAAATATCAAAAAAAGGAAGAAAATTTTGTAATGCATGCTGAGCAAATGACAAGTACAGAATCGTTGCAGTGAGTGATAATAGTTGTACTAAGTAAATGCCAGCAGATGTCTGTATTGTGAAGTGTAACCACAGTTTCTTGTTACTTGAGCAGCTCAATGATATTGTGAGAGCAAGCTTGTTCCCTTAGCTGTGTGAGGCTACTGTGAAGACTTTAGACTTGCTAATGGCAATCACTTTTACTAAAACTTTAAAAAACAGACTATAAAAAAAGTAAGTCCTACCTACCCTGCCAGCAACGTCACACTAAGACTGATACTGCATATTTTTGTACAGACATCTGTGTATGATGAAGATAACTGTGGAATATTGTTAGATATTATTGGAGGGAAGAATGTAGCATGTTGTGGACTCAAATCATCCTCAAAGCACAAAATTTATTTGTTAGGATAAATTTTTAAGGAATTCACCAAATCAACATTAGATATAGTTATCAGATATTGTCAGATAAAAGGCTAAATGGGAAAATACTATAAATTTAGAGCAGATTCTTACCAAAAAACTACAACGAAGCTTTTTCATTTATATGCATATATAAGGGGGAAAAAAATTCTAATCCAAATAAATATTTTAATCTAAATATTTGACTACATTTTCATTTGGTAGACAATGTGCAGCAACAATGTGCCGAACTTTCTGACAATCAAAAAACAGGAGCACTTCCGTTATACACTTAGCAATTATGCATACTTGGATTCGCAGGGATTTTTTTCTGTATATCACTGATGAGCTGTGTCCATTAGCCAGTGACAATCAAGCGTCAATACAAAGCAAAAGGAAATGATCTTGCGAGACTGACAATCAAAGCTGGAGATAGAGGATATAAAAATAGGAAAACTGTGAAATTTCTACAACACTGTCCATACAACAGAAACGACATTATCAACTGTGCATGACCAAAATAAGCGGCTATAGACAATCAGCTATTTGCGGAAATGAACTGAGTATTGTACAAAACTGTTACTGTACATTTCAGGGTTTAAAACTCTGCTCACTTTTCTCTGACTATTGTTTTTGTTGATGCATCTCAGTTAAAACTCATATCAAAGGTCTTTCAGCTCTTATTTATTTGTCTTTTCACTCGTTCACATAAGTCCTCTGTGTTGTTTCTGTTGTTGTTGTGTGTTGTGTTAGTACTGTATAGCTACCAAGAGTCAACCCTTTTGTGAAGGCCTTGGATCCCTTTAACGAAAAATAAAACTGTGTGTAATGAATATAAATTCAAAAGTCTTTATTTCTGATGTTATACTACACTTTCTTGCCATGTGTTTGGTTCATTTGATAAACAATTGGCTGATAATTCCACATGAAAATATGACATGATGTTTGACAGATGTAGTTCTTATTTATTTATAGATTGTTTAGGTAAATTTAATATGATGCTAAAAAAATAAGTTTTGGTGTTAATTAAATTATTTTAAACCTCTTAAAAGATCCTTATCATCATAAAGGTCATTTGGTTTATCAACACAGAACAGGACAAAATAAGATTTGATTTGTTTGAAGATGCTACAGTCAATATTTTTAGGCTAAACTACTTGTATCTAAATTGGGACACTTACAGAGATAACCCCACCCATCATCACCTACCCACATGCCAATGCTGTTTACAGTAGCTGTTTTCAGTAAATAAGCCCACTTTACACTTCTTGTGCAACTCAAAACACCCTGACAGAGTCAGAAAGCATGGCTGGTGAACGTAGCGGAGCATTTAACTGCTGAAGAGTCAGATATTTCCTTCAGGAGTTGCTGATCAAAACACAAATGATGGAGAATAAATATTGGACTTATTTTAATCAGGTGCACAGAAAAACATTACAAAATGAATGTTGATGTTGCTCTGTTGCTTGTTTGCTAACAAGTTCTTCATATCAACACAAAGGGTGAAAATGTGTCAGTGTGGTCTTTACAGCTTGTTTCCGCTGCCCCCAAGTGGCTAAAAATCTGTAAATGTAGGCCAAAGAACTCAACTATTTATTATAAATAAAGCTGTTGGTTGATAGTATGAATGCCCAGAATTGTGCTCGGTTAAGAACAGCACACTGTTAAAAAAAAACAAACAAACTCCAAATCTGATAAGCATCATTACATCAGGAGTCCATTCTGGGAAGTTTGTGTTGTCTTAACTCTGTTTCCCAGATTTCAGGGTTGTGATCACAGGCTGCTTCCCATAAAGGCTTATGCTTCATCTGAGTACCAGTGCAGTTGTGAAAATAAAACAATCTTCATTGGGAAAAAATGTTTTTTAGTGCCAACAGATGCTTCATTGTAAATGCTGTGGATATGACAAACCAGGGACTGGAACTATTTTTATGCCTTTAGAGGAATAACAGCATTAAATAAGGGGGGCGTCCGCCACAGTCAACACAACTGCTCTTTCCACTGGTGCAGCAACATTAAGTGGACATAAAGGAAACTGGCCGACCATTAGCAGGGCAGCATTTGTGCTAATAGCTGGACTCTCTTGGTTCCCTGGAGGATGGACAGAAATTAAAGACGAGAGAGGAGGATGGGGGAGAGAGAGGGAAAGATAACACCGGTGATGGTCTGCAGAGAGAAAGACACACAAATAATATGGGACTCTAAGATGAGACGTGAGATGCCACTGAGCTCCAGCTTAAAGCAGCATTTTCAGTTTCTTTTCCCATGAATATGTTATATGATTATTGGCACCTCATGTTGAAACTGAACACTGCCCTTTAAGTTTCATTTCTGTTTTGCATTTTAACAGATATTGTTGTAGATTCAATGACAATTCATGTAGAAGTCCAGGGGTGCCAGTATTAAAATGAATTCATATAATTAAAATGACATCCCTTACTTATGATCATGTAATGAAATATAAGTTGACTTAAATTTCAATTGATGAACTCTGCGCAATCTGAAAATGAAATGAATGATTAATTTTCGGTTTTTAAATTTAAATTATTTTCTTGTTTTAAATGATTTCTTATCAATATGTCATTTAAAAAAATGTCCACTAACATTTTTATAGAAACATAATTTTCATTTTCAATTTTGAAGTGTTAAAAATCAATGTCAACCACAGAACGTTGTTTGAAAATAAAGGTGCAGTTGTCTGAATCTTTCCATTTGAAAATCTTAACGTGATTCTATAATCATGTCGGTTTTCGTCCTCTGTTCATTGACACCATGAAAATATGTCAAACTGATATTGTGTTTTAGAGCAAATCTTAAAGACAAACTAATTTTTTTTCTCTATGATATTTATATGTTTCTGTATGTTATGTTATATACTAAGTAAATATTAGGCAAAGGCAAGAAAAATCAATGGTTACGGGCTAATTTTTTAGAGGAAATACATTTAATTTTGCAGGAAAGCTCACTTCCTCATTTCATGCCCTGTTTAAAGGGCTGTACACTCAAAATGTCAGTGACATTACTGACTGTTATTATCTTGCACCAGAGGTTTTATGGGTAACAGAGAAAATGGGGGAGCGTGTCTGTCGTGAAAATTGCAGAAGTGTCCAAAAAGTGGATTCTGTCCACAATAAAGACTAAAAAATTATTTGTTTTTACAGTTCATGATCCTGTGATGTTGATTCCTTTTGTGTTTATAAGAACCAAGACTTATAAATTCAAATATTTCTGATATTTCTTGCAACTCATCAGCAGTCGTACACGCAGATACCAACACACCTGCAAAAAGCTATAATGAGGAAATGTCAGCTGTCAGAAATGTGTCAGCTGTTTTTTTTTTTTTTGTGGTCATTCAATTTCTTACATATTTGTTTATTAATTTGCAGCGCTACAAGACAACAACTCCATCTTATATTATTATCTATTCATGGGGTCCTTCTTGTGAAGAAACCTTGTTTTAGGCTAAATTATGATCAAATGTTTTTGGTTTTTTTTCAAAGCTGTTTCTCATTAAATGACCCCAATCCCACTGACACACAGAGCCCAGAGACCACTGGTACTCCAGCACAGGACTGGTTGGTTTCTGGATGCAGGAGTTGTCTACAGTGCACACAGTGTTTACTGGTGAAAACTTGGGGGGACAACAGGGGCCCAACACACATGTAATTGCCCCCTGGCCCTTAAATGCTTTAGTTGGGCCATGTTGCATCAATCCAACATGACACGCGCTCTGTTTTATAACTCGTTAGTCAAACAGGAAAAGGATTGCGGAACCTCCAAACCAAATTCAACTAATTTATCACCGATCCATCAGTTATAACAAATGCAGACTTCATGGTTTACTGTTATCATGGCTTAACATCCATCAATCTATTGCGGATAAAGAATTTCTTCTTGCTTTGGTCCGTTAACTAATTTATAAAGCAGTGATTGGTGTCAACTTTAAATTAAGTTTCATCTCTTAAAAACTTAAGAAAGGGATTAAAACGTGATGTTAACTGACAAATGTGAATATCGTGGTGGCATTCTCACGAGCTGCACCTGTGACCCCTTTCGCACGCTTAGAGGATCAGATGTGAGAAATTGTGAAACCACGCCGCTAACGACACGCGGTGGGAGGGAAGAGACTGAGTTGGCTGATCGATCAGCCCAGCCTAGTCCCGAGAGAGCGAGGAGCTTCAGAGGAGAGACAACGGTGAGCTTTGTTTCAGTTCTGTGATGAATCTGCTGCAATTTAAAAAGCGACAAATCTCTCTGTTTCCCACCAATGTGTGGAAAAAAAAATGTTGTGATACTGATGGAGCGTTTTGCTGTTTGCAGTGATTGGAATGGAGTTGTTTCTTCTGCTATGGATTGTTTTGACCTTCATGGGAAACACATCAGCCCAGTCCGACCAGTACAGCAGAGCAGTGGTGAGTAGTGTGTGAAAGAGAGGAAAAATGTTATTTTACTAGAACTCTTGAATGTGTGTGTGTGCCTGTCCTGTAGCTGCCCTTTGATGACTGATAAATGATTTAGTGATGAATATGTGAAGGACCTGTATTTCATTGGCATCTTAATTGCCTTATTTTCTATTTGAAAATGTTTCACTTAAAAATCACGGGTTTGTTTTTGCTCATTTTAATTTCTATTTCATTCATGTCAGTTTCAAAAATACTCATATGGGTGAGTGATTTTTTTTTTTTGGGGGGGTCTCTATTCATGCTAAAGAACATGTCTTTATTGTACTCAGATGTGAATTCTTGTTGTACCATCAGGCTTAAACAGACTTTTTTCTCATTGCTCTGAGCAGGAAGTCATATAAAGCGCATGACATGGGAAAGAGCCTGTTGGCTAATGCACATGAGGCAATGTCCAGATGACTGACAGGCTTTTAAATTAACAAAGAAAAGAAAAGGCAATCTGTCATATTTTATTTTTTGCATTTATGCTATATTATCAGACCTACTATATGGTTCATGCTGCTCACTAGTGTGGACACTTTTTCAAGACAGTATAATAAGTTGAGATTTTTTAGTTAAGATTAAGTTTTCAGAGTTGCCCTTAATTATAAACCACAATATTATTTGGAAATATGTGACCTCCGTTCACCTCACATACACACTTCCTCAAAACCTACATGCATATTGTGTGTTTCTGCAAAACTTTGCATAAATGAAGGGCAGTGTATCAAGCTAATTTTTTTTTTTTTTTTTTAAAAAGTCATGTTTGACTTCTTTCACTGTTGAAGTCTCCATGTTTAGCCTGCATCCTGTGGAACCCTGCTAGTTCTCTGAGTGAAGTCAGCCGTTTAAACAGGTGAAATAATGCAGCTTTAAAAATAATGTGATCTGACTATTTCAAATATTATCAGTCCAAAGTGATAAAATTTGCTGAAAAACAACAGATAATGACCTGTTTTTTAGAGATAAAATATACCAACTGAGAATTCAATTCAGCATCCTTAAATGACCTTTTTTTTGCAATGTCAAACCCACAGAAAGCAAACTCCTTTTCCTTTTAACCTCAACAACAACAGAAGGGCGAAGGCAGAGCACGCAGAAGAGTTCAATCATTGCAAAACCCCTTTGAAGAAATAAATGTGAAACAGGTTTTGTTTTTGACAGATCTTGTGATCTGCAAATTGACAGTTGTACACCTCCTTTACCCCATCGAGCTACTCACTGAAGGATGACACAATTAGATACAGTAATATGAGTGAGAGAAAAAGGCTGACACACTGCATTGCTCATAATATGGTGGGGCTGATGTATAGTAACAAGTTGAACAGTTTGTTAAAAAGCCTCCATGATATCAGAATTTGCTGCCAATCTTTAAGTTGATTCATGCAAGGGATAGAATTTAAAAGAGCTTGTTAATGATGCGCTGATTACCAAATTTCCCTGTTTCCTCGTGTGTTCTGTCCAGGATTGGTTGAGCAGGTATGGCTACCTTCCTCCTCCTGATCCACGCACAAGTAAACTACAGACCAAAGATGGGATTGAAAAGGCCATTCGCATCATGCAGAGATTCGGCGGGGTCCCGGAAACTGGACAGCTCGGTAACTTAAACCTGAATCTATGAAGATGATGGTTATGCATATTGGATTTCACATCTCAAACCTCCTCTGATCTCTAAAATTTCACCATCAAACTCCTCTTTCAGACAGCGAAACCCTCAAACTTATGACCACACCAAGATGCTCCCTCCCTGATATTGTGGGGAGTGAGGACATGCTGAGGAAGAGGAGGAGGAGGAAAAGATATGCCCTGTCAGGCCTTAAGTGGCATAAGACAGACCTCACATGGAGGTGTGTTTCCTGTCATGTTACATTGTGGCTTTGTCTCTGGTCTGTATGAATCACCAAGTTTTCTATATCACGTTAGGTTTTTGGGGAAGTGCTTTACCGTCAGAGGCTCACGAGTGATTATTTTTAAAATGATCTGCATAGGCGTTGATGATCATATCAAAAAAATTTAAAAATCTGTGTTTTGGTCAAACAATCTGTCTTAACAAATGTTTTTAATACGAGGAGATACAAAGTGTTGGTAGCGATTGCTTCTACCACTGTAGCTGTTAGCAACCTATGAAGTATCCATGAACATTTTTGACCTAATAATCTTTGTAACAAGACAAATTCAAAATGCTTAACACGGAATATGAAAATCATCAAGAAAAGACAATGTAAGCAAGGATGATTTAAAAAGACACGTTAAACATGAACTAAAACTAACCTTCCAAGGCAGCCGGACTGTTGAGATCTCAAGTCTGATACCTCCATCTTAAAAAGCTCAGACTGGATTTCTTTGCATCTGGTCAGAATATGACAGCACCAATCAGCATCCTTTCAGGAGAAAAAGATGATAGCAAGTTTAGTTTTAACAAAAGTGAGAAGCGGCTGCTAGCTTGTAAACGACGGCAGTCGATGAAGAGTTTTGCTTGGATGCTGCAATAGCGGCAGTTTTATCGTAACTGGACAACATTTGCTTATTAAAAGAAACTGAAGTCTTTTCTTGATGGAGAAGAAGTTTTTGTTCTTCTCTTGCTTGGCCTGGTCTGTGACAGTTGTCCAACATTTGTCCAATCATCGTCTACCTTTTTTATTTATTTTTTTAACAACCTGCCCCTTCTAAACACTAAACCAACAACATTAAAATAAAATAAGGGCGATGTCAATGTATGTTTTTTCAGTGATTTAAAAAGTATCATAAAGGACTAGATTTGTCAATACTCTCTGACAACTGCACTTCCTTATTCAGCTCCAATTTAAAGTTTCAGATCATGAAAATACAGTTTCCTGTGCTTTAATTTACAAGAAAGGCTCAGAAATTTCCTGAAACAGCTCAGTACTTCAGTTTTTAACAAAATATTAGTATATAGCATATTTTCAGGGGCTATTTCCTGCTGATTAATACATATTCCCTGCTTTAGTGAGAATGTACAGCGACAGATTATACCAAAATAAAACTTAGTGCAAATGTTAACACAATTTCAGGGTGCAACAGTGTGGCTACTTGATGTGTTTTTAATAGTTTTTGGAAAACGGTGCAGTAGACTCCTTCATGCTTGATTCTGGAGATTTAAAAAAAAAAAAAAAAAAAAAAAGGCTACAACCAAATACTGATACAAAATCTATTCTTGTGTGCAGTATCCACAGCTACCCATCGCCCTCCCTCTCTCCCAACCTGTCCGACGAGTTGGTGCGAACCATCATGACTTACGCCTTCAAAGCCTGGAGCGACGCAGCCCCCTTAAGCTTCCGTCAGACTGATGGCAGGGGGGCGGCAGCAGACATCAGAGTGTCTTTTAACCGCTTGCTTCATGAGGACGGGTACCCTTTTGACGGGCAGGGTGGCACCCTGGCCCACGCCTTTTTCCCCGGAGGAGATGAAGTGGCGGGTGACACACACTTTGATGATGATGAGTTCTGGAGCTATGGAGGTATTTATTGATTTCAGCCATAAAGGATAGATATCTAATGACTAGAAGACCTGCTCTGTCATCCGACACACAAACTATAATAACAAAAGTAAACCTCAACCCTTTTTTAAAAATAGAAAACAGAGTCATTCATCTGGTTATTGAGTGACATCAAACCTTAAATTTATAGTTGTTTGTGTGATTCAGTAACACCTTTGCTTCACACTTCCTCAGGTGACAGAGGCAGCACAGACTTGTTCACAGTAGCAGTGCACGAGTTTGGTCACGCGCTTGGCCTGTCCCATTCCTCCTCCGATCCGTCCATCATGAGGCCGTACTACCAGGGTGCTGTGGGAGACGTTGGCAGCTTTCAACTGGCCATGGATGACAAGCTGGCCATCCAGCAGCTGTACGGTCAGTAACCAATGGAAGTGCTACACTTTGTGGTACATCTCAAACCGATACGTGTGATATTCTTTGCATCCATGTCTTTTTATTTATGGGAACAAAACAGACAAGCTGACAGTGACAAAGGGGAAACACAGAGACCATATACACACAGGGAGTAATGAGACACAGGTGTGGTAATCAACACAGGTGAAACACATCCGGGCAAGACAGGTAATCACAAAAGGAGGAAAACTTGACAGGACATTGGCAAATGAAAGAGTCAAGATAAGGGTTAGAAAAATAAAAAATAGGAAGTGCAAGACAATAAACACAAGAAGACACAAATGAAAACTGAACAGAAAGAAATGTAAAATTACACAACGCTTACAGTCTGTCGTCACACTAACTGTCCTGTGGAGCTGCACTGTGGGAGCAAGACTCATGCTACAGGCTAACAAGTAGGATGCTAACAGGCTGATGTTTAACAGGTAATGTTTACGAGGTTCAGCATCTTATTTCAGCCTGTTAGCATGCTAACTTTATAGCACCACAGAGGCTATAAGAGAGGAGACAAACCACTCATTTGAATAGAAAAGTCTATAATGTCAAAAATGACATTACTCTCAAATTGGAGTTACTGCTCTTGTCCCATTCATTTTCAATAGGATTGTGGTCCTTTTAACTGGGTGGGAGAATTGCCAAGATGGCACAAAGTAGTTTTACAAAAACAGGCTATTTTGTCACAAATAAAAATTTTGGACTGTCACGACCTGGCTCATAAGCACTGACAAAAAATGGAGAGACACGGGTTCATCGTAAAGGTTAACACATTTATTTAAATAATAAAGTAACTAGGCTGAAACCAACAGAGCAAAAAAACGCACCACCAGAGGGATTGAGGTCGAGAGGCGAGAGGGAACTGAGGGCTGTGACTGCCACATCTTACATGATCCAGGGAGACTGGCCAGGTGCTCCCGGTTACCCAAATTGAGACCCGCCCACTAAGGTACCTGTAGAAAACAGACAAGCAACAAAAAAAGGGAGAAAACACAGAACAGGCCCTACAGCAGCAGGCGGCCGTCACAGAACAAATACAGTTTTTAACCTGATGCTGATACAAGAAGAAGATGTCAGGAGATCACCAATCCATTCAATTCTTGTTTCATTCAAAACCCTGTGGGGGGGTGGCAAACCACCAGACTGACCAACACTGCCATCTAACAACACTTTCATGGCTGAAAGGAGCTCCCCTTTGCCCTTTCATTCCATTTCATTTTGCTCTTGCTTGATTTATTAAAGTTTAGATTGTTAACTGTTTGTATAAAAACATGAACGATAGTAGTTTGTTGTTGGCTTGAACCTTTTTGTTCTAATTTCTTCCAGTAATGGAAAAGTATCCTGTAACTGGTTGAGGACGTTAATGATGGTTACTTAATCTTTATGTGACAATAGTTTATACTGTAAGGTAAAATATAAGTGAGATAATCTTACATTTTAATTGGTGTTGCAAGTGCACCTAATGCAAAGCAAGTGCTTTCCACAATTTCCTTCCGTACCTTGAAGAAGAATAGTCTGTATCCTGTGTGTCAAAATCCCCTGACTTCTGAGAAGAATGTGAACTGTTGCACAATTTTTTTTCAAGTGTTACAAACCGCTTCTACTTCCTCTTTAAGGATGTCTGTGGTCACCCTTTTGTCGTAGGTGTGAAGAATGAGGGGTCGTCAGGTGGTGTTGATCCTGAAATCCCACGCCTGCCCAGTCCACCTCCTCCAAAACCAACACAGCAGTGAGTAAAGCCAGAGGAAATGCAAAAAACAACAGTACATCCATCCACACAATGAGCACTTAGCCATTTGTATCTACAAAAATATGAATATCTTATTTATGCACTCAGGCGAGTGAATGAGGATGAGTAATTTAAGCAGTGGATGCAGATAAAAAAAAGCCTTCTGATTCATCCTTAGTGTGACAGTGTTTGGTCTTGTTGCACCCTCTAGTGAGTATTAATCAGACTGCATCCTATAAAATATAATATGAGTTTTAATTTTTTGTATTATTTCTGTGCCAGTAATGACCCCTCGTTCCACGACCGCTGCCAGGGGGGCTTTGACGCTGTGGCAGATATCAGAGGAGAGGTCTTCTTCTTTAAAGGTAAAGACTAGAATTTTTAAACAAGATTGAAAAACATACTCCAAAATCATAATCATTGTCTACATTGTACCATAAAAATACATATGCTGAGAATTAAGTGATAAATGCTGGTGCCATGTTCTCTCTTCCCATACAGGTGCAAAGTTCTGGAGAACTAAGCAGGACAGGTCTTTGTTTTCCCGCAATCCTGCTCTGATCACTAACTTCTGGATGGGCCTTCCGGCGGATACGAACAAGGTTGACGCCGTGTACGAGAGGAAGAGTGACAATAGCATCATCTTCTTTATTGGTGAGAGAACAATGCTGTGGTCATGTGTGGGCTTTGATGAATCTAGTTTTGGTAATGGTAAATTTGAGTCAGAGCAGGAGGTGTGAACATGCTGGACTCTTCTCACGCTGGTGATGTTATTTTTAAATTAGTGGTTTTTAGCAAGAATTGTATGTTAGCATGGGCAGGAACAGTTATTAAGCCAATGATATCAATGGTGGGAGGAGTCTTAAATACAGAATAAGGTTTTATAAATGAAAATGTGCATTTTAAACTTTGAAAAGTTATAATAAAAACTAGAGACAGGTTTTAATTTAATCATAGTTTTGTCAAGGTGAAATGAAAAATGAATTCATGTCTTTTCATGTACAGTCTGCTTAAGGAACAAGACTATTTAAATTCTCTGCATTTCAGAGAATTAAAACATGGTTGCAATTACGTAGCTGTATCTTATCCTGATTTAAGTAACTGATTTCTAACACTACATTGCACACTTGTCCAAATATGTACAAAATAAATCAAGAAAAGAAGAAAATTCAGACTCCGATTATATATCCCACTCTAGACACTGTCCCCACCTGCAGTCTATTCAAAGTAAGTCAAAATCAGTGCTAACAACTCTGATGCTTAGTTTTTCCAACAGTCATCAGTAAACACAGATGGTAAGAGACTAATTTACAGGTTTGAAAAGTAGCACATGGTCCACAGCGCCCTGTTATATAATAAGAATCTTTACAAAAAAGTTGAGGCTTTATGGGAAATTGGGGAGCTACAAATTGGTAGAGTTCCCACAACTTTGTGGAAATAAGGTTTACAGGAGGTAACTTACGACAGCAAATGATGATCGACAATCATTCGCAGGAGAGGAAGTCATAAATGACACCACACACTCACACACTTCACATCACTCAGAAGTATTTTACACACTCCCTCCGTCAGGGTCGGACTGTATTTAAGGAAGTTGTTTGAGAATCATTGTGAGAATGATCGTCACTGGTTATGGTTATCAGAGGAAGAGACATGAGTCATATTTCTTGGACATGAGTCTGTCACAAGGTACAATTTTAGTAACTTTATACTCAACCTGACACAAATAGAAAAGCAACTCAAGCTGGAGCTCGACATCAGTGACTTGTAACTTAACTTGGACTTGGACCCTAAAAATCTCCCTCCAGATGTTTGTCTGCCTCCGTCAGGAAATGAAGCTGTGTTTGAAAAGACTTTATGTATATATATATTTCTTTTTGCTCAGCACACTGACTTAGCTACTTTCAACTATTTACCATCACTTGTTAACATTAAAGGTTTCTTTTTGACCCTGACTTGTATGTACAAAAGGTGAAATTCTCAAACGTTCTTCCATGCAGGACCTCAGTACTGGGTTTTCAATAACAATGTTGCCATGCCCGGCTACCCTCGACCCCTCTCCGATTGGGGAATGAAGACAACGAGCGGGGCACCGGTGGACAAGGTAGACGCAGCCTTCATCTGGGCCCACAACGGCAAGACCTACCTGTTCAGCGGCAGGGAGTTTTGGAGGTTCGACGAGAGCCGTAAGGATGGACAGATGAGCAGCCGGCCAGACTCCGGTTACCCGCGGAATATCGACCTCTGGGAAGGAATGCCCCCAGAAGTCGATGACATCATCACCTTGGAAGGAGGTGACATTGAGCTCAGAGCCACAAATATGCGATAAGTTTCTGAGACTAGTGCCAGAACAAGTAAACAAAGCCATAGTGAAAGGTTGTTTCAGGTAAATGGCATTTACAACAGGAAACAACAACAAGCTGCTCGAAAGTATGAAACATTATCAAAGCAAAAGGAGATAAAAGGTTGATGTCAGAATAGGATGACCTGTGCACCATCGATCAACAACCCTAACTAGAAAAACAGCATTGCAGGCAGTCGCATGCACTGTGGAAAATCACCACATCAAATTCATTTTAATTAAATATTAGATAAACCTCATGTTTAAAGTTAAATTTAAAATAATTTGTCACTTTTTGTGCAGTGTTGAGAGACAAGACATTTTCAGTTCCTGTACATAAAGGGACCCTGTGAAGTTTATGACCACTAGTAGCGCTGTGGAGCAACATTATTACAAGTGACTCCCTGAAGTATGAGATTTAGCTGTCAGGTAGATTTAGTAAAGTTCAAAGTGCTACAATTTCCTCTGAAATAGAGTGGAGCTTTAGTGGAAATTAGCAATCACTGGGAACATTTAAGTTAGGAATTGTCAACTATGGCTTTTGTGTAACATCTCTTAACTAGTTTCTAATTAATATGCTGATTTTTAAAATTATTATGCAATGGAAAAAACTGCTGCTTTTCTTTTTTTTAGGAGATGCCTATTTCTTCAAGGACAACCATTACTGGGTGCTTAAGAGTGGAGGACTGAGAAAAGAGACTGACACTCCGAAATCCATCGCTGAAGACTGGCTCTGGTGCCCAGCCGTGCCTGCAGCCTCCACTACCGTCAGTCCTCGATTCCCAAAGAAGTGCAGCTGTGAGTTACATGGTTCATCTTCGTCCCTGAAGAGCAGCTTGCTCCTTCTGCTCTCTGTCCTAGTGGTAATGGATGAGTTAATTAGAAAATAGACACCTGAGTTTGAGACTCGTGTGCTGCTTCAGGCTTATTCCACTGGAGTCTAATCATCTTTTCAACACTCTCATTACATCACAAATGTCACCCAGTTTCAAATTACATGCTGCTGCCGTAAAATCCTATACTAAAAACCTCTTATACATAAGGCCTATGTCTCTTACCTGCCCAGGACATAATGGCAACACATGAGTAGTCTTGTTTAGCCTCCTCCCTCCATCCTGCTATAGGACCCCACCCCACCCCACCCCACCTCCTTTTTCTAGAATATTAAATTTCACAGAGCCTGTATGAAAGAGTGCATGGAACTTTAACACAGAAATCCAGCACACAGGCTACGTTTTCATAATGAGGCCTCAAACAAACATCTTGTGTCTGGAGAGTAAAAAGGCACAACAAGTATATTTAAGTTAAAAAATCAAGTTTCTTTATCAAAGCTCTCTTTTGAAAGTCGGAGCAGATGTTTGCATATGCATACTGTAAAGAAATTATGATAATAATGAGAATTGGATGTGAATAACTTCAAAACTTGGACGAGAGAATGATCGAGAAGACAAAACGACTTTTAAACATTAAAGAAATATCATTGCATCAGCTCTGCACGCAGAGGTGTGGACTCAGGTAAAGCAGATCAAAGCAATCAGTTTTTTTTTTTTACTGGGTTTGAGTTCAAACAAATTCTAGCGACAAGAAATCAGTCGATGAGGGCAAACACTGGCAAGACAGCGGAGGAACAAATGAATTGCAATAGTGAAAAATGGCTGATATATATATGCAGGGGAGATAACGGGATAAAGGAAAGGAGATCAGGTGATTAGAGTTGTGGGAAAACACATTTTGCAACACACTGGAGATACTAGCGACTGAAAAAACAGAAAAAAACAGCAAATGACTCAACCAAAGTAGTCATTGTTACAAAAATGCACATATAAAACTCCATTAATTTTTTTTAAGATCTTTAACATTATTGATTGCTTTCATTTGAATGTATTTATTTTTTTTATTTTATTAAAATTTTCTGACATCTGTCACTCTTATTCTTCTGAGGTAAAGAAAAGATTTAATTAAGTAAATCATTCAAGCTCTGATAATGTTTTCAGGTCAGACATAGCTGTCATAAAGGAATGCTGTGCTTCAGCCTCTGGTCTGTAAGGAAATGTCATCATTAAAAATGTCTGAGCTCTTTGTATTGTTTGCTTTTTGCACTTCAATTTTGCCCCCTGGCTTTGACTGCAAACAATTTTTAAATAAAGTTTAAAAAGTTACCTCTTTATCTCAGCACCTTCGGCTGATGCCGTTCTTGCTTATCTCATGGTTCACATACATTGCTTGCATCACATTTTATAAATCTAAACAGTGCATGCTTGACATTTTCCAGTGACAGTCCCTTATGTGTTGTCCTATAGAGCTCTGACTGGATGGAACACCTGCCCCTCAGGGCCATGACATAGTTATCTCAGTGGCAGAAGCAACAGTGTAAGTTTAGTCAGTCGAGAAAAGCTCATTCAACTTGATTAAGACTAGTGTCTTTTTAGTGTTGGTTCACATTTTTGTTCCTACAAAGACCAGCTCTGATTTTACTGTAAGAGACATTAAAGTAGAGCAATCTTGCTACAAAGGCTTTATCTTTTTTTCCCTTTTAACCCGTCATATTTCATTAATGACTCAACTAGTTAATCATTGAATATTGAGTCAAAGCATACTCATCCTGCACAAGGAAGTTTTCACAGGGGTATTTATTCTGTCCTTAAGTAGGAAACAATTCATGAAAGCTGTGTGCAGCAAATGTCATTTTCCTTCCAGTCAAAAGCACAATAAGGAACAATTGCACCCCGACAGATATCAATAATAAGGAAGCGAAAGTAACTTGGAAGTACAGGATGAGCTCTGTAATAAAATACACCCGCTTTAGTTACAGCAGGCTTTTATCGCCCAGTGTTTTGTAAACTGCATAAAAGGACATTTTCAAGCACCATGTCTCAAGTGTCTGGCTTCAGTTCAGTCCAAGTGTAATAAAAGGGTGTAAATTTAATGCCGTTACACATGGCTTATATATATATATATTCACAGCAATTATTATAAGTAAAAATAAAATGGCAGACGATGAAATTTGACTCTGAATCATTTGAATTTATTAACATTTAATAAGATTAAGAGGTCACAGTTCTGTTACATGTGCAAGTCATGCAATGCAGGGCTGCCAAAGGGTTAAATGGAACATATAGCATTATGTAGCATTATGATGTTTGTTGAACTGAGTGACACTTAAATCTTTCATTACACTGACTGACAGAAGCAGTATGTGTTTCATTTTTTTAGTGTTCCAGTTGCCATTATTCCTTCATGTCTTCCACACTGATGGGCAAAATAAAAGTAAAAGCTAGTTACAACAAATGTTATACAAAAATATGAAAATCAAATTAAGAATTATTCTGTAACAGCTATTACCAGAGAATGAGTTTTTTTTTATTCTAAATACACAAGTCAACATGAAACACTTCACTGTGATTGCATTGCTGGTTTTTCAAACTGTGATTCACCCTGTAAACTTAGTGCAAGTTTGTCTCTTCATCAGGCACCTGAGTGTTCAGGAGCTCAAAAACAGACACGAGGTGTGCCTGAATTCCTTACACTACAAACAAAATGTTACAATCTTATTCATACAATGTTTAATATAAATATAAGCAGCACATTGCAAAGGGTGTAAGCACACATCTTGCAGGTTAAAATGCTACTATAGATAAATAGTTCTTTACAGCTTCTTCATTACCCTGTAAGCGATTTGATGGACAACCACACAGAGTGAGGCAGCCATCGTCAGATTAGATGTTCTTTGAACACTTTATGACAGAAATAATATAGTAAATAGAGCTACGATGTAAAGCAACAAAGTTTAAGGTTCAAGGTTTAGTTTGGCTTGGATATGAGAAGGTCTCCCACGTCCTGAATTGAGAGCACTAGTGATAGTTCAGTGCATTATTTATGTATTCATTTTAACAAGGCAGACAAATCACATTGGAAAGGGTCCGTTTTCATTTCTAATAGGTTTACTAGCAACATCATAAGTTATAGAGACACCACAACAGCCCTTTCTTGGCTTCAGTTTCTTCCCAGAGCGAGGCTCAGGGCCATCAGCCCCAGAGAGATTGTTTTGGAGGCAGAAGTGCTGGTGCCGGTGCTGCTGCCGGTGCTGGACCTCTGCGTAGTGACTGACAGTGCAGGCTGGACACCCCTATACACCTGGGTCATTAGAGGTGTTGAGCTGTTGCCGATGTGTACTGTCGAGCTGAACAGATTTATCTATAGGGAAGATAATGAACGAGTTAGCTGTTTGAAGTACCACTGAGAGCATGTGAGCTTTGAGTCCAGGACGTTGTACTCAAATGCAAATCAGACTAAAAAAAACAAAGCAAAACAAACAAAGACCTCACCAGATTTTTGCTGACTCTGATCGGGTCCTTGAACACAGTCCAAATCACAGCCTCGTTACAAGTGGGGGTTGTCAATGAGCCTGCGTAGCGGTAATAACTGGTGAAATTCACCCCAACCAGAAGATCATTCAGCGAGATGCTATCCGTTATTGTCACAGAGTCACCTGCAGGAAGAAACACAGCCTCTGTAGGATCTGCAACTGAAACACTTTCATCAAAAATCCAACTCCCCAAAAGCGTGAAACATCTCCTTACTGCTGTTCTCGATCCTGCTGAGGTAGGAGGTCAACACGCGCCAGCTTTCAGGTTGGTCATTCACATCATCTGTCCTTTCCTGTCAGAGTGCACACAGTTTAATAGGGATCAGTATCAGAGGAGGGAAAAAAATGCCTCGGCAAGAATAAATAAAATTTGACACTGCAACAAACAAACTACCCCATTTAGAGTTATGAGATTTGAGACAGATAACTTACAAGTATACTGACAGTCCAAAAAAAAAAAAAAACTTCTTTCCTCACCTCAATGAAGAAACCAAGAGCAGCAAATCCATCACCGTCCGCCAAACCGGAGGTTGTGTTTCCTCCATGGGATGCCCCGATGTTGACGATGTGAAACTGGTGGGGTGAGAAAGATATCTAAATAGGAATGTATTGACAAAACTAATTTATGGGTTTACATTAAAAAAAAAACACACAGACTGCAGTACCTCCATGGCATATTGCTTTCCATCCACAGTGTGCTCGGAGCCGGGAGATGTGAGGTTACCCCAGTGCAAGTGGAACTGCATGCTTTGGTAAAGTTCCGACAGACCCCCTCCAGAAACAGAAACGCCGGAGTTCAACGTGACTTTGACTGAAAGAGGGTAAAGAAGATAAAGAGAAGTCAACGACCACAGGCTTTGTAGCCATTTCCACGCAAAGCACCTGCCACTTTTAAGAGAGTTTCTGTCTACACGCCCACTCCTCACCTGTCTTGCCGGTGTTTTCGATCTTGTTCAGGGCGGTGGTGCTGCTGAAGTTCGTAAAGGTGAATGAAGTCAGGCTGTCGTCAGGTTCGGCTGATGCAGACACGATGTTGATGGGTGACTGTCGGCTTCCATTGCACGACTTAGGCACAATGGTTCGCCAGGTTTTGTAATCTATGAATAGGAACAGGACTTTTAGTGGTTGAAGAGGGGATTAAGATTTTTTTTTGAGATAATAAACCACTTTAGTCATGAAAGATGAAGATGAAAAGATTACTCACCGCATTCTGGCAAATGATAACACCATTCTGGTGGAGGAAAAAGACTATTTAGTTCACTCACCGCTATTGGGTGCAAAGAGCAGCACTATTTTGTCAGTGTGAATTTAAAAAGAAGAAGAGGTTGGAATACAGACCGATGGCGTCTGTCGCACAATGGGCGCCGGGCGCGAGGACGCACAGGACAGTGAGCGCAGCTAGAAACCTGTTCATCTAAAAACATAAAACCCGAAACTCACTCAACATTTTTTTTTTTGCCCCCCCCCCCAAAAAAAACACTCAAAGTGAATTCTCGAAAAAAAAAAGCACTTATACACAGCCAAGCTAAATACCTGAATGACAGAGCAAAAAACAGCTTGTTTTGATTTAACTGAATTTTGTTTTTCTGTGTTTTTTTTTTGAGGGGGACTCCAGATTAAGACAAGTAGAGGAACATTTTCAATTTAGCAGTAAATTTAAAATCCCACATACAAACAAACAAACAAACAAATTGCCAATTTACAAAAATCAAAATAATCACAATTGATGGGAGTTTTTCTTTTTTTCAATGCTCCTGCCAACTTTAAAAGAGTTCTCAAATTGCGCTAAAAAAGAAATCCATCTCAGACGCAGCTGAATCCAGTTAACCTGAGCAGTGTCTTACCTTTGACGCACCTGTACCACCTCTTTCTGTCCGCAAATGGCTGCGGGGTCTCATCCTCCCTCCTTTTATTCGCTTAAGACATCCAGCAGCTGATCTGACACCGCCCTCATCAGCCACCTGAAACTTTACCTTTAAGCAATAAAGTTCTTGGGCGAGGACGTACTTCCAATTGTTTGTTCTAAATGAGTTTTAAACATAATTAGATCACGTTTACGTAAACGGTTACGTTTGGATCTATAACGCATAATAGGAAACATAAAGCTGTTTGTATTATACGAATAAATAACACGTTGTAAAATTAAAATGCCGATAGACTCAACTTTTACTTACAAAACTAAAACCTTTTTTCAATTATAAAGAACTATCAAAATGTAATCCATGCTCACGACGGATTTAAATGTACATACCTACAGGACCGGACAACATATTTTGGTCCAAAAAAAACAAAAAAAACAAAAAACAATAACTGATTTTTGTTTGTTTGTTTGTTCGCTCGTTTGTTTTCATTTACTGGGTCAAAAGGAAATAGCTGACAAGGCAGTAACTTTTCTTTTCTCTTTGCCATGTTCACTGCCTGAGGCTATCTATGCATAAACTGTAGATAATCATGCATATTTTTTCAGCATTTACATTTATTTGTTACAATAATATTTTACTTGAAGATAGATATATATTAATTTATGCAGGTCCCATCTCAGTTCATACAGTGCATCCATATTAAAATTATATAATAAAATTTGAATGCAGTCAATCATCGGTGCCATTGTAGCCGACCGGAGTCTAAAGGTATTTGCCTCCGAGGTTTGCGGTATGTGCGATCACGTGTGTGTTAGATGTTTGCGCTGAGAAAAACATTAAATTTCCTTGAATTTGAAAGATCGACCTTAAACATTTTCCTACAAGAAGGATTTATCAAAAACATTATTTTTCATCTGGCCAAATGCCCACATGACTTCAGTGGACAGGTACCATCTTGAGGATGGACATGTGATGACTCAGCAGCAGAGAAGGAAGCAGTGTTACATTGAAACGTCAAAATATTTTCTTGGAAGGTGAATGGAGGAGGGTGTGGTGTACAATCGGTAATTATTGATGACAGAAGCCAATATACAAAAATGGTCAACATAGATTGATATGTAGTCTTGATGTCACTATTTGTTAGTTTCACTGTTTGCAAAAGTAAATGTTAAAGTCTCGGTCCTTTTTCTTTCTTGTCTCACACACAAGTCTTTTTTTTTTTTTTCTAAAACTCATTATGACATCACTGCTTTGAAGATACTGACTCACCGGTTTACGTGGAACAAGATAACAAGACAGGTTTTGTAAGTCTGGAACCATAAAACACGAAGAATTCCCCCACAAAAAAAGTTGAAATGTGTTCTGAGAAAACATTTCTTTTTTTTCTCCAGATTATTTAAAAGTTTCAAGTTTGAAGAAAATATAACAAGTGGAAATTCTAGGAAATTACCAGTATTGATCATATTTACTTGATATTTAACACATTTTATTTATTTAATTCATTCTTTTTCTTCAGCTACTTAAAGGTTCCTGTGGGAGGAACAGCTTATGTGACTGCGCATGTAATCACATTTAACCGTGCGTGACTAAAGCCCTGTTTCAATAGGTTTCGCCCTGTATGGCTGTTTCTAGTGGGATAATGGCAAAGCTAATGGAAGAGCAAGGTGTGGTCCAACACTGGGTCCCTCCCTCCGATTTCAATAAAAAAAATCAATAACCACTCCATTGATTTTCATGGTGTCACAGCACAGTAACACATCATAGTATATAATTTTCACACTGATGACACAGACAGGACGATCCCTGATATTTATCATTAGGAGATGAAACTGGAGAACAATGTAAAACCTGCTGTAAAAAAAAACCCAGAGATGATAGTTACACACTGTTACAGTCCAGAGCAGGAGAGAAAACAGTTCTCCACCTGCAAATAGACAGAAGGGAGGGCGCACATTCAAAGCACCCCTAATGACCATCAGCAACACTCAACACAAAGTCATAAAATAACAAAACACATCTGCAGTCAGAAATGAATAAATTAAAGAAGAAAAAAGTATTGATCTTGCAGCTGCATTTATAATAGTTTTTATGTAAAAATAATTTGACAATATCACATGATCTGCTACGTCAGTAAGCTCTAAAAACAATTCTTATGATCTATGACCACACTATGCTTAATATTCACGAAATAACATTGTAGGCTCAACCACTAACGAATGACAATTTTTATCACATGGTGTTGTTTAAATAATGTTTTTTTTATTATTTCAGCTCCCAATTTTATTTGTGTTTTTTTCCCCAAGTCTTGAATAAGTGACAGCAAAAACATTATAACTTGACAAACAAGTATATTAAGGACAGATCAAAGGTCAGCCTGAGCTTGTGCGTCTATCCAAAGCTTGTACTACTGCAACTTCTACAGGCTCCTCCAAGAAGTTTCTTGCTGCTCGAAGCGATCTGTGACCATGCAAGAGACTTGTTTTACTTGCTGCCATCCTTAATAGCCATGCAGTGACCTATAGAATGAGTGAGAAGAACAAAACTTTGCAGGGACCAGGTGATAAATTCAAGAATGTGTTCACCAGCAAGCAAAGTGCTTTGAGTGTTTCAAGATGAGACCCAAGTCTTTGGCTCAGTATCAGTTGTGCTGGTCTCTGCCAATATTTTTACTTCCTGGTTTTTTACATCAGCTTTGTTCTAAACATTATATCTTTTCAGTATCTCTTTGCAGGTAAATGCAGGCATTCACAGGTAAATACAGGTAAACACATAGTAAACTTAAGCAAGGATCATTACTTACTGAAGACAAAGCTTATGTTGGCTGGATATTGACTTATCTGCTATTTTGATGTTGATCTTTGTTGTTTGACCTTTGACCTGTATTATAAGTTCTGACAGTCACATCTGCTCTCTGAGGATGAACTACAAGAGGAAAGCAGTCATACTTGTAAACGCAGTACATAAATCTTTATGCACTTGCTCTCTGTTCCTTTTTTTCCCTCCATCATCTGCTTCCCTTCTTTACACTGACAACCACACACAGACAAACTGTGTGCAGCTACAGAGACATTTATAGACAAAAGAGTGACTGTAACTGACTTGGCATTGCAACTGTGTGGTCTTGACTACCTGTTCACTTACTCACCTGGTTTATTTTCTTCCCCTCTCCCTCTCTCTCTCTCTCTCTCTCTCCCTCTCTCTCTCTTTCTCTCTTTCTTTCTCTCTTTCTCTCTTGGTTGCCTTGTGCTGTGAACTAAAAGACATCCAAAACCACAGAGAGTATTTATAATAGATAATTGATTGGAGCTTGGTATCTCAGGAAAGTGTGTGTACCTTTCTGGCAGAAAATATGGGATTCCACCTGAGGATGGCTGAAGTTTAGTGAATTCTCCCTCCCTATGAAAACACCTCTGGTGATGATCTCCATCACCTACATCATTTCATACAACTGTTTTACTGTGTTATAGTGAGAATGATACAGGGTGGTTCGGGATGGATTGGCCATTCCTGGTCAGTGTAATCTAGTGCAGGCGAGATGCAGTGCACGCTCAACACCAAGGTGGCAAACTACATCATGAACATCCCATAGCTCTCTTTGTCTAAACCGTACAGGTAAAACCAACTGGTTGATCAGGTTGCCTCTGTCAATCCACTCTCCACTTCCATACACCATCCTTAAGCTCAAGCCTTCAACATTCCCTTAAAAGAAGTATTCCATTGGGATGCCCAAGATTATTCTCTGTGAAGTTGGGTTCAAAAGTTTGCTCCAGACAACTGATAACATGTGAGAAAGATGGATCGTGTCTTTGAGCCTGTCATCAGACTGTCAAGGGGTTTGGTAGTCTGAGAGTATCCCTCGTTAAAACATTGTTAGCATAGCCCTGAAAACATTTCAACTCCTTCCTGTTTGAAGGGTAAGTAAATCTCTCAATCCAAATGTTTTGTCTTCTCTCCTTGAGCATCAACCATGTGTTGACTAAAAGGTACTTAACTGTCTTGAAGAAATGTTACTAGTCTGGGCACTCCTACATTCTCCATCATGTGATGGAATAAAAAAAAAAATAGGGTAGGGTAAACCTTAAGGTAGGTTTCAGCTTGTCTTCTTCAGCTACCTCAACCTGATATTAACCTGATATACGATCCATGACTGAGAACGATTTGGCATCACTGAGGGTTGTGAATGTTTTCTCAAAGTTCGGAAGGGCACATGTATCTCTGATGGTTTAGGCATTTACCCTCCTGTTGTGGAATCACAATTTGATGGAGCTATTCTTTTTTCCCTCACCAAGAGTGTTGGTGATGTAAAGAGGCTTTCTGATTCTCTAAAAAATCCTATGTCAAGTAGTTCTTTAGGATGTTGCTTGACTGCCTCTGTCTCACATGGATGAATGGACTTTGACCTCTCCTTAAAAAGTGTCTCATCATGTAGATTGATTTCGTGTTTAATGCCCAAGTTATTAAAACACTTTAAAAAAGACTGTAGTTGTAACCTTCAGCTTGGTGAGAATACGCCTTTTCCATTGTTTTGAGATCTTTTACTCATCAAGGTTGTGCTTGAGGTGGTCATTCTCAAGCTTGTCCTGACAAGTTGCATATAGTTCAGGTCTTAGGGTTTTGTGCTGTCCAAGGAAATGTATTATGTTATGTTTGGAGCTGGATGATGACGCATTTCAGCCATGACGTGACACTGTGTTCCCTCAGGTTATGCGGGATAAAAAAACAAAACCATGTTATTAGAATTAAAGGGAATGTCTATAAAAGCTATTTGAACAAAACGCCTCCAGGCACGCAAGGGTGTTGATGGGATTTAAGTACAAGTATTGTTTTCTGATTGTCCTTTTCCAGTTTGACAGCACAACTCTGTACTTTTGTTTTGCAGGGATGGTCATTGGAGCTCTCACATGTGGCTTGGCAGGTCATGTGAGAGATCTGACTAGGTGATGTGCTAAAAGTCAATGCATAGTTTTTAGAGTTGAACTGCCAAATGAACTTAGGACCATCTTGTCCATCTCGTCTGAAAATCAAAGTGGTCCCGATCAACGGGGGGAATCTGCTTCTGATATGAAACTCTTGGACCATAAACATTAATGCAACCCCTCCTCCTCGCCAGTGACAGGTTGGGGAAAGGTGACATGGGTTTCTATGTAGCTTTAGCTGAGAAAGGGCTAAATGGGAAGGACAAACAGATCGTTTTTGTAGATAGACTCAGAAACTGTTGTGATTTTGAGCTGGTTTCCCAGACGGACATGATTTGCCCTCAAGGAAGGACCTGTAAGTCCTTGGGGTATGTGCTGCTCTGTGGTGCTTAAGCACTTTAGACGCGTGTGTTGGGACATGGGTAATCAGTGAGTTAAGCTCCAGAGTGCCCCACAACAGGCAATGCTACATTTTTAAAGGAAAATTAGCTTGCTGATTTTAAACCTGTCTTGCCGCCCTCAAGGCTCTGCTCTCTTTTGTTGATCTAATGTTGGATTTGGTTTGTTTAAACAGGGACAGCAATGAAATTATCTTCTAAGAGCTTAAAGGACACCAAACTCTTGGCGTTTCAGAGATCAAAAAAGATTCCCTCATGCTTATGCTGCTGACTTTAAGACAGTTTTTCTTTTAGGCGCTTTCACTCTTTTTAAAAGCCTTTTGACTCTGTGCTAGCTTCTGAAAATGTTGTGTCAGCTCAGGCATCCTGCTTCCAAGAGGGTTCATTTTGTTTTGTTTCTGGCTCTCGAAGAGGTTCATTAGCATAATTGATGATTTTAGCTTTTGGCTAAATTTTCCACTTACTTTGTTAGCTCTTCCACCTTCCTGCAAGCAGTGATGATGGCGGCTTGACTTGTCATTACATTAATAAACATGTTAAATGTGTAAAAAAAGAAGCTGTTAGCTGGAATCTTTTAGTCCACAGCTGAGTGACAGAAAAAAAGAAGTGGCAGAACTGAAAATAAGGAAGCCATTCACTTTTAAACATTATCATTACATGATTTATTTTCAGTTTTCAGTGGTTACAACAATACATTTACCTCTCGTGATAGCACAAGAATACAATGCAATCATAAATCATTCAATTTTGGGCTCTTCTGTGGTCAAAACTGTATTTAATGGTTTAGCATAGTGGACAAAAGTCTCAAAACACCTAAGAGGTAGTTACATTTTTTGTTTTGTATGATGAACTGGTTTTGATAAAGCAAAGCAAACCTGGATATGATTATCAGGTAGTGCTCAATATACTTTCCTAAAAACTGAAGGGGAAAAGTTTTATTATTTTATATCGCTCTTGTTAAACTTAAAATGGCTGACTGGTCAAAAAACTCTGAAGCTCACCCACCAGTCCTGAAAGCTAAAATGCTGTGCAGTAGATAGAAGTGATCAAGTCCTGCTTTCACCCTTGAGTTTGATGAACACGATTTTTGAAGATAAAACTTTGCTCAGCCTATTTATGTTGATTATGAGATTATATGATTGAACACCAAAAATGTAATAATAATAAAAATCAGCAATGAAACTCTGATTTCCAAGTATTTTGCTACTAACTAAAATCTGTAAGATGGATACTTTGTGCAATCTACTTTCATCTTTACTGCAGTTCTGATCAACAAACCTTTTCACGAATGCAAATTATACAAAATAGGCAGTGAGACATGCCAGTAGCAGGAACAGCATGATGGAACCAGGGGCCCTGGGTGCTGATGTTGACGTGGTGAAGATTGTCCTGTCATTGAGAAGCTGTCCAGGCCGAAAGACGTTATAATATTCTGTCTGGTTTGGGAACATCCTTATCTGGAGATGTTAAAGAAAATGTTATTTTTATATTTTGGACAGACTGAAGTTAAATCTTTTTTTTTTTTTTTTTTTACTTGATTTACATCTGTTAAAAGGCTACTTCTTTATTTGAGAAATTATGCCCATGCACCAGTTACTCCTGTCAGGCAAAATAACCATAATGGTGTAAAGGTCATTTGCAAAGCACAATATTTAAAAATTTTTATGTCTCCTGAAAGAATTTGAAAAAGAAAAATATATAGAGCAATACTCTAGTCATGTTTTTGTCATGTTTACATATTTTTTAATATCATTCCTACTTGCAAACGAAACAAACACAGTCAACTTCATTTAGCCAGTCAAAGTCATCAACAAAATGAGCCAATGAATTCATGTCTTTTTATGTAAATACAGACAGGGTTATTGCAAATTGCAATAGGATTAGCTGCTATTGTTACCACTGTCGATTGTCCTTAGCCAGGAGGTGATCTGGGGAGTGTAAGGGCTTCTTGTTAGCAAAAATAACCTTTGTTAATCTGCCATCCTCCCTCCCTCCTCTTGTTTTGATGCACTCAACTTCAAATATTTACACAACAGAAGTGGATGGAGACACACATCATTTCATTTTTTCTTTTTGTGACATCTTTTTGTTACTTCAGTTAAAATGTGCTAAAAGCTCAGTTCCTGTTAGAAAAATACTGTGAGGCGGATTAGTTTACAAAGACAAAAACATAAAACGTCGCCATCCTTATCCTTAAAGAAATGTAAACTTCCTCACTCACTTTCTATCCCCTGGGGAGGTGTACTTAAAAAAGAAAGCCTAAACAAATGTACAACACACAATTTAATCCTAGTAAGTATTTCATTTTTAATCCCTGTATTAGAGACGTGCAATCAAGTGCATAACAGAGATGCCAAACAAACTGTAGAGTAAGATAACAATGTTATCTCAGTTTTATCAACACCAGCGCTCATTGCTGTCATGCTTGATTGTCCTGTGATAGTGGAACAAATATTTTTCTTGTCATGAGCTGCGTTGACCTCTCTAAGGATAATGGATAGCCATAACAGATACTTTTGTTCTTTTAAGCCTTACAACATACCAGCCATTGCCAGTTACTAATGTTTTTCATAACCCTGTTTCTTTTTATGTTGCAAATAGCACTTTAGATATATAAAACTCAGTGGAAACTTTCAAGATTGGAGTTGAGAATTATCGTTAAAAAGTGTTACAGTTTAACAGTGTTAAAAATAATTCCAGCACAAAGATAAAGATTAGCACATACCAGGTCTTCATCCACCTTGATAGTCTCTTTAAAGACCGTCCAGACTGCTGCTTCATTACATGAAGGGGTGGTTAAGGAGCCGTTGTAGCGGTAGTATGACTCTCGGTTCACGTCACCAAGCAAGTCATCAATGGAAATCTCCTCTTTAAAAGGATATTCTGAGCCTACATGGAACCAAAAAAATGCACAAGATGTATTGGCACGATCTTATGTCAACCTTCAGTGTCTTTAATGTTACATGCAACAAAACAAATGTGCACCCACCAATATCTTTAATATGTGTAAGGTAATAAGTGAGTTTTTTCCAAGCATCCATATCAGATGAGGGATTTTCCTATGAAGAGAAAATGGTTGTGAATGTATAAGGAACATTTGAGCATAAAGTAGCACATTCTGCTGGTTAAAGAAAGTCATAGCATTTACCTCATGATGTTCTGAGCCACCACTGCTTTTGGTCTTACTTTTAGCCTGGAATAAAGACACAGCAATTCTGAGTCTGTTGTCGAAATGGCTTGTCTTATATTTGGACTAAAGAAAAAAGGAAGCATGACTCCTTTCACAAATATGCACTAAATAAACTCACAAACAAATGCAAAAAATCTATCAGGTGTTGTCAGTTTGTCCTCGATTGTCCCTGTGATGTCTAATCAGTTGTGATATGTGACTGTGTTATATTCTTTACCTGACTGCAACCTAATTTTCTCCTGAGGTGGATAATGAAGTTTTACTTGACTTGACTTAGGTATAGTTCTACCATTAATATAGTTATAGATATTGACAAGATTTGCACTTGGACTGGCACAATCATACTCTCTTTGATACATATACAGACATAGGTTTGTACACTACATGTACATTTTCATAGTTTGATTAAACCCTGTAGTTTTCACATTGATTCTCATGAGCAAACTTTATACCCCACATGATGCATACTGTACATCAAATGGATGAGAACAATGGAAAAAATATGACTTTATGCATGCTTGCTTTTAATTTTGGCACCCAGATTAAAAGGTTAGCCGGCCAGACCTTCCTCACACATGGTTCGCCCTGGGTGGAGGCGGCACATCATCTTAAGATTTGGTGCGTCACCTGTTTTTCCACATAACCCGCATGGTTGGAGGCAAAGAGAGCAAAACGAAAATGTTCTGTTTATAAGTTATATGTTCATCATAACTGTAAAAGTACACACTCAGATCATCCAGGTAGAGGCCCTCACGACTCTCATGCAGGCTGTGTGTCCCATGCAACCATGATAAATGACACCAGGTAGAGATTGTAACATTCTTGTCTCTCAAAAGATGAAATGCTGGTGTTTTGTAACAGCTGATGGCAGCTGTTGTGTAATGCAAACCAGGACGTCAGCCAGAACTAGTTTTGCACTTTTTTCACCACTTATTACAATGATCTTCAGGTTTCAGTACAGAGTGAGTTTTGCTTTGGCTCATCATTGCGAACTGTTAAATGCAGTAAGTGTATTGTGTCGGTGAGGATTATTTACAGTTCAGTTGAAAAGATAATATCATCTTCAACCCGTCGAGGCATCTTATATATATGTTATAGTTACACGAAAGTAGACTAATGTGCACATACAAGTCATTTAAGTATGTGGAGTCCTAAATAGTTTAGCCTGTTTTTGCTTTCAGCACAAATACAATGAACACACTTCATTATTTAACACTAACATAAAATGAAAAAGAACTTGCACAGTTACATCTCAGATGCAACTTCACGTTACAACTGCAATTCATCCTAAAGACATAAAAATGTCCTCCAAAAAACATCTGCAGCTGGTTGCAATGTGTGTGTTTTTTTAGCTTTGCTCTACTATTTGTATGTGTGTTGCATTGTGGAGAGTGTCTATTAACAGGACACTAAAAATATTCTCCCATATTTTTTATGCATTTTCAACTCATTCACTCAGTCTTCATTCTTATTTGATGATTTTCCAGACTTTTTAAAACTTCATGGGCAACAGAAAATGTTTGCATACTGAATAATTAACTTTCCCTGCTCTTTATGCTCCTTTAGCTTCTTCCAGTCTTTAACAACCCAAAAATATTCCAATTGATATTATTCCAAATATTCCAATTTCCATTTCATCAATTGATACTATTCTGCTTTAATTATTATTTTTTTACTGATTTATTTATTTGAAATTCAGGGGTATTTTACGGAATAGTGACAGCTGGACAGATGACAGGAGGGGAAGAGGAGGGAGGGGATGAAACGCTGCAAAGAGCCTGGGCTGGACTCAAATCTGGCTTGTTGTGGGAAGGACTTAGCCTAAGTAAATGTTAGCAATGTACCTGTGAGCAACCCTGTGAGTGCCCCGTCATTCATTCATTCATCATTCGACTTTAAAAGCCTACAGTGCAGCTAAGTGTCATCTTTTCAACATCAGTAATTCACATTAAACTTCTGCAGATATTGCTTCTCTAGTTTATTAATTTTACTTTTGCAGTACAGTATAAAGATGAAAGGCAGTCAGTATATATCCAATCTGTACTCTTTATATTTTTACACACTTCATAATCGTTACCTCAATAAAGAACGCCAGCACTGCCAGTCCATTAGGAGTCTTTGTCGCGTTAGCCAATGGTAAATCCTTCCTCTTGTTTACTATATGCATCTGGACAAGGACACAGTTAATGACATGTAACGTGTATCAATTGGAAACAACGGCTTTAATGGAACAACACAGCAGTTCAAAGCTCATAACTACCTCCATTGGGTATCTGTGGGAATTCACTGTGTGCTCTGAGCCCTCATGTGATTCAGAGCCCCAGTGGAAGTGTAGTTGAAGGGTGGAGTAGTCAAATCCCAAACCTCCCCCTGCAACCTCCACCATACCCTCCTTTAGTTCACACTTCACTGAGAACACAAAAGAAACTGCAAATCACTTCAACATCAATAACTTGTGATTTTTTGAATTTTAATTGAGCAGGTGGGGCAATCAAAAAAAATTATAATTGAAAATCTAAATTGAAAACTCACCAGTTTTCTCTGTTTATAAAAATAAAGTTGCATAATCACCAGTCAACAGTTTGCAGTTGTATTGATATCTTTTTTCTATGCCAATAACAATTTTTAATTTGACGTTTTAGATTCTTTTGTGAAATAATATTATCAATAGTTTACTGACTTAGTTTTTTAAGCTATGAAATAAGTGGAAAAATGGTTGTTTTGCCCAAAAACCCATAACTTAGTTTTCCTGTGTGTTGCATCAGATGTAAGGGTGTGACTTATTCTTTAATAGGGTGGGTGTATTTGGTTTATTTATTTGCATAAAAGTTCATATTTAGATGACTGCCCAGAGGCTACATGAACAAATTATAAATGGAAGTTTGTGGCCTTTGTGATTAAAATCAGTGAGAATAGAAGGATTGGCCTTATTTACAGCAAAAAGTAGCATGTTTGATTATTGAGACTATATGCGTAGGGGATCTCTGTTTTTTTTGTTTTTTTGTTTTTTTACACTTTGTTTTTTATGATGTGTATGATTTTAGAGTGATTTCCAGTCTTTGCATGCAAATATACAGTAGGTAAAAGCAAAAGTACAAACAGGTTACATGAAAACAAAAGCTTCTAACTAGCAGCTACAATGCGGATAAACCAGACTAAACCCAACACAGATATGACTCTTAAAAAACAAGATGCTCCAGTCTGCAGTATTCCTGCCGAGTTATTATAAGAACCCAACTTAAGTCCAACAATCCAAGCTACAACAGTGGCTGTCCGGGGTGGGGGGGGCACTGAAAATGAGAGAAAACACAAACCTGTGTGGCCTGTGTTTTTAATGAGCCCGATGACATGTTTGTCGCCAAACTTAGTGAAGGTGAAGGCGTCAAGATACTTGTCCGCCACGGTGTTCTTTGTCTCAATGTTGACGGGTGACTGGCGTGTGCCTCCGCATGCAGAGTCAGGTAGATGGTGCCAGTTAGACGGACTGTACTCTGAGGGTAGAGAGGACAAACTTTTTCAAGGCAGGGCCAAATCCCTCCTTAACACAATTGTTTGGTAACAGCTGTGTCATTTAACTCATGTGTAATACATACCACAGTGTTCATCATAGCACCATTGATGGCCTATAAAATAGAAGAATGGTCGTATTTAATAGGTCAAATGGGATTTATACAGACTATGTGTTAAATTTTCAGACTCACTTAGAGGTAGGTCAGTTGCAGGGGAAGCAAACACTTCACGTCCAGTAACACTTTGTGTGGGGCGATAAACACTGTCTACCCCTGTCTTCAAGGGAAACTGGTCAGTCTAAAAAAATTGGATAAGACATGTTTCTTTCAACAGATTCACCACAGTGATGTCAGTGAGGATTTATTCTACAGAAGTTACTGAGGAGCAGCATTTTAAGTGTTCAGAGACAGATGAGGAACTGAAGGGCCCCTGGGTTTGAATACCACTACGCTTTACTTGTAATGGTTAAGCGACCACAAGTTGATGACTTTTTTGCCTTCTGGCAGAGATTAAGTGCTTATAGTTTGCTGCCGGCTCAAAGTTAAAATCTGAATTTTTTTGAGGAGAAGATGCTACCTGTAAGGAACAATTTGAAATTACACAAAGGTTTACATTACATCTACAAGTCGAGACCAGGAGCAGGCTGCTGATTTTTGGTGAGTTTAACTCTTCTACCATAGATTTTTTAAATAGACTTCTTATAACGCTCTGATATATAAAGCTGTTCTCCTTGATTCCAACAGATGAGTGATGTCGCTGGACTTCAGTCTCACACACAAAAAGAGATAAGAGCATTCTTGAAGACAAAAACTAAGGTACGGGCATAAAAAGAGGCCCGTGAATCCATTTGTTATTTAGGGAATTAGCTAATCATTATTAAGGGGGATATATGCCATTTTATTAATATATATTGCCACATCATGAACAATATGGAACATTGACTTAGATGAAACTGCTTTATTTCTACAGTGATTTTCAGCATCAGTTGCAATGTTTCCTGAAAAATTTTAGCCTTAAAGTCGAGATACACTTCAGGAATCCATCCACCTTAAATAAATACACCTTAAAAAATCCAAGTCATTGCAAAAGTTCTGCAATAAATGCTTCTTTTATGAAGCATGTAAATTTGGTTATTTTGAGGATGTTTCATAGGGGTCTCAATTTCCGGGCCCTTAACATTTAGAGCTTTTAGCGTGTTGCTGTCATCAATTCTTTGACTTTTTCCAGTGTTTGTTTAAGTGTGTTGGTATGTTTGAGGTTGGGGGGTCATACACCAGACAAGTCACCAGATGCTGTCAAGGACATACTGTACCGCATGCAGAGTCAGGTGCAACTCACAATCAACCCAGTGCTGACAGCTGCCTGATAGATAAGATGCTAAAAGATTGTTTTTGACATTCTGGAGCATACACATGATGCCTCCTCAGACCCAGAAAGTCACATGTTGCTTGCCCAACGCGTTCTTTTGTCCATACAGTCAACAGATAATAAAACTGATCATAAAGCATGATCACAGCAGACACCGGCATGGACCAGCATGTATCCTAACCTGTCTTGTCTCTTGCCCGCATTGATTGACGGATGCTTGAGTGACAGTTTGTTTTTGATTCCACTCACCACAGGCCATCGCATTTTCTACTGGTTCAACTTAACACAGTGACTAAGCATGAATAAATTCTGATCTTATCCAGATATAAACGGATGCACAAAAAAGTACATTTTTCCGCTTCCCGCATTTACTCTCACAGATCATTACAGAAAACCAGATTACATGCTTGGTGATGGACAGGAGAGAGAGCTCAGTTCTTACACGTAGTCAGTGCGATGGCCTCAGGGTACAAACATCTATCTGTCAGTCACTGGGTGTGGGCAGTGTCAGCAGATTCCTGTCCTACTTGCTTTTTCACACTTATTGATTTTTAATAGCAAAAGTAGGTCAGTGTGTAGGAACTGCACCTTAGTAGACTTTCATCAGATATAAAATGTTACATCTCAGGTGCGACAAGTTCTTATGCTAATTTTAACATCTCTTCCACAAGTATTTCTCTAAACTCACTTTTGCCTGTCTGTCTGTCTGTCTGTCTGTCTGTCTGTCTGTCTGTCTGTCTGTCTGTCTGTCAGCTGCAAGTGATAGTGACAGTTCATGTGCAATATATGTAGCAAAAATAAATGAAATAACTTTTTTTTGGGCTATTTCTCTGTCTACAACTTGGTGCTGAGCAATTTTTTTGGGCTATTTCATTGCAGGGGCCTACTAAAACATATACATCTCTTACAGCAGAGATCCATTTTAGACAATCCTAACAGCTTCTGTTTTATTCTGTTATTTCATATTACTCTGCTTTGCGCTGTATTTTTGTTCTTCCAACCTTACAGGCAGGACGTCCAGCTCACCAGATTTTTGTGGACAATGATTGGCTCTTGAAAAACTGTCCACACAACTGCTTCATTGCAGTTCGGGGTGGTCAGGGAGCCCATGTAGCGGTAGAACTTTGCGCGGTTCACACCTCCAATCAGGTCATCAATAGAGATGGAACCGTTCATCTCGATCTCTTGGCCTACAAAAAAAAAAAAAGAGTTAAGACACAAAAAAGGCTGTGATGAAATTGAACACGTGTGGATTTAACGCTGCGGCTCAAGATCTCCATCAACTTTGTCAACCATGAGACCAACATTTTAAGTACCTTTTTCACTTGTCAGGTAAGATGTGAGATTGCTCCATGGTCCGGACACTTCCCCATCCTCTGTTGTCTTTAGGAAAAAAGACATTATAAATATTCTTGCAATATGAATTTGACGAGGTGCAAACTAATTCTCCTAGATTTACCAGCTGAAATTCTGCAAAGACATGAACATTCTGATGATATTTTTAGTGCATATTGTTAATAATGAAGTTAATAATAATTGAAAGAGTAAGACATACAGTTATAAAAAACCCAAGGACAGCAATTCCCTCTGAGTCCTCCAGGGCCTCCTCCGTAGTGAGACCCTTCTTCAGACTGACTATGTGCATCTAGGAAAGATTGCATTAATCAGTAAAACAGAGCATGTAGTCTACAAAGAGGAGAGACATGTTGCTTATAGTGAATGCCACTGAAAAATACTTCACCTCCATTGGGTATCGGTGCCCATCGATCATGTGCTCTGAACCCATGTGATGCTCTGAGTTGCCCCAGTGAAAGTGAAACTGAAGTGTGGAATATGTTCCATTGAGTCCACCTCCACTTACTTCCACTTCATCTTCCTCCAGGATACACTTCACTGTGCATGGGAAAGACGGAGAGGAGCTTAAAGTCTCAGTATAGATAAGTTAATCATAGAAAATGGCCTTTATATATTTCTTTCACAACCAGTGTGAACAGTAAACTGTGTACTGTACGGTTCAAAAAAATTCTTGGAAGTGCACCTGTGTGTCCAGTGTTTACAATAGACTTGATGGCGTACTGAGAGCTGAAGTTGGTGAAGTTAAAGTTGAGCAGGTTGTCGTCAGTCACAACATGGTGGGTGTCTATATTTATGGGAGACTGTCTTTCTCCATCACAAAAAGAACCGTGGAGTTGTCCCCATTTGGACGGGGTGTTTTCTGTGGAGGTTAGAGGCGCTCTTAATACAACAAACTAATGCAGACAAACTAATGTAGACAAGCAATTGTTTGGTCACAATCATTCAATAAGGAAAGAAATCTGTCATTACATACCACAGCCACGGTAGCACCACTCACTTCCTGTTTCAGCAGCTGAAATAGAAATTTGGCCAACATAGTGTAAATACTGCAGGAGCCACATGATATGAAAAGCATTAAACAAAGCTTATTCCCAGCATTATGGGATGGGATACTGCCCTGCGTGAGGAATATTGTAACTGAGACCTAACAGTGGTGGAAAGTTCTGCATTTAGTAAAAAAAAATTATAAATCTCATAAATTGATTTATTTCCAATTTAGTTTGTATTTCTACTCAACCAGATTTCAGAGGGAAATGTACTTTTTACTTCAACCGAATTAGCCTAATTAGCCCAGATTAAAATTTAACTTGATAAAAGTGTATAAAGAGTTTTAAAAATTCAATGTTGAAGTTTAAACCTGGACTTAATCTGTTCTCATTGTGACACCTTTCAAAATAAAGCTGTGTCATTTTTAAGGCCCTTGCCCTGTTTCTATGAGTTATAGGTTTCACCACTGAGACATTTTTACTTTTGCACTCTTAATTTACTTTCATAACAGTACAATGTCCCAATAGGAAAAATTACATTGGAAAAAAAATACAAACGAAAATATTTTCTTCTCACTCTCATTACTGAAACTTCCCTTTTTTCAACCAAACTAAATGTCAAATTTTATTTTTTACGGTTGAGCCCATTTTTATATTAAACCTAATAAATTCTCACATTTAGTCAATAAAAAGAATACTTTGTGTGATTAATTACATACCATTTTTTTAATTATATCAATCTTTTCCGTGTATTTATATTTTACAAAAACACTACATTAAAGCAATTTTCTATACTACTCCTTTATCCTTTCTAGACTTTTCACTTTTATCTTGTGACCCTTTTAGGGGACCCAAAATTAGCTACTCCTTTGGCAGCTACTAAATGGAAAATTCTGATAAGTATTGATGAATCATGATTAATTGAATAATGAACACAACTTTGTTTATACTGTATATCAGATGCATTTTATTGGGCTTAAGTAAAAGAGAGAAAGTTCACATCCTAAATAAATATCATCTCACTCTAAAAAATAGAAACCACATGTTAGAAAAACTCTGTTTTACTCACCACATTTTACAAATGCTCCCAGGCTCAGACACAGCAGAAGAGATGAGAGATGCATCTTCAGGAGGAACAGGAAACAATTTTTCAATAAGATATCCATAAATTGCATTTTTTTTAGTCTTTAACATTATTCTAATGTCAAAAGCGACGAGGTAAAGAAAGAGGAAAACAGCTCTGTACCAACCTCAGTGAGGTCTAGTCAGTATACATAATAATTAAGCCTCATTGTATACAACCTTCAACAGGTCAAGAGTATCAAGAGTATGAGTAGGAATTTTGCTTTTGCTGCAGTAACCTCAGATCACTAACCTAAAATTGCATTTAAGAGCACTAAAATTTAAAAAAAGTAAGTTGTCAATTGCATCAGAAAGGCAAGTCTTTTGTTTAAGTTTTGTCAAAACCACCATACCTTAATGTCCAGGCCTGAAGTTCTTTAAAAAAAAATGTATTTTAGTGAGAGGCGTTAATTAAAATCCATGTGTCTATTTCCAAATAAAGTCCATGAATGAGTTGAGGGTGACAAGGTGTCCCAGTGTGTCTCAAGTCTTTGTTACAGAGGAGGGTGAGGGGGACCCATTGTTTATACATCACTAAACCAGTACGGGGGGACATGTAACATGACCACATGTTTCCTAATGACATGACAATCAAAATACAGGTGTCTAGAGCAAGCAAAGGATGCAGTAAAATGTGAGATGGTCACACAGCAGCTTAAGGTGTCCTGTTCAATGACAGCAGCCAGGTTTCAGTGCGGGGGAGGATGAAGGGTTAATAGTTGACCTTATTTCAACCTTAATCCTTACATGCTAATTAAAAGTATGACACCTACTTCTGGTACGTACCACAACAAGTGATGAAAGTGAGGTTTAACCAGTAAATCAACCTTAATGAAGATAACTCATGTTTTAATGATTAAATGCTTGAGTTATTTAATAACTGTTGAATGTCTTAAATGTTAAGATTTGTACCCTAAACCTTACCTGATCTCTTACCTTGCCGGATCTGAGGACAGGTTATAAAGCCCTCAGGATTTGTGATTTGGGCTATGATGCCAACTGTTATGAACCTTTAAGCCTCAGGGGATCTTCTTGTAAACTTTAATACAAGAAAAACTTTAAAGCATCTATTTGAATCCAAGAAGACAACTCGTTCATCTTGAGTAATAATTGGCACAGAACAAATGTACAAAACCGCAGCTCAGATTCCAAAGGAGCATTACATGCCAGAGGATTTATTGTTACTCCCCTTTTTAATACAATCTGAGGCGAAACCTTTAATTAAAGGGTGCTTGTGTCAACTCAAATAACTTGAACACAATGGGTTGCTGAGTCACTGATCAGGCCTCCGACTCACACAAACCACTGTAGTAATGTTTACAAAAAAAATAAAGAAGAAGAAATGAGACACCGTGCTATATGTTGGGTCAGAGCCATTTATGACATGATACAGATGGTTTTATTTCAGCTGCTCAACTTGTGAATTCATTTATAGGCAAAAAAGTTTTTTTTTTTCCGTTACTGGAAAATCAGCTCCCTTAACATCCACTTTCTTAGGATGATAATGTGGTTTTGGGAAAGGTTGAATCCTATTTTACAGTTCAAACAAATAGCCCTGGTAGTTTGAAACTCTGTTACATTAGATTTATAAAAAACATGTTAACGGGCCTGCTCCAAAAAAAAAAAAAGACATAAAAGGAGGTTTTAGAGTGACTGTGCATTTTAAAGGCATTGGCTGATTGTTTATTAAATAGGCTACACAACCATTCCAATACTTGTCTGCTGAATATACAATACAATACAATACAATACAATATACTTTTATTGTCTCCGTAGGGAAATTTGCTTTGGACTCGCACAACATGCCTCCACAGTGTGACAAGACAAACAACACAATGAACTGCACA
>JAQMCX010000033.1:11161122-11172016 GCA_029814765.1 Acanthurus leucopareius
ACACACACCCACACACACACACACACACACACACACCCACCCACCCCCACACACACACACACACACACACACACACACACACACACACACTACCCGCCCAGTGTTCCTTCCTTTTCCAAAACAATAACAAGGACAAGAACATCATGGTAGGTGAACTGATGCTGGGATGCAGTGTGACTGCTTTTCAGTAATTGATGGGTGGGACTCCAAAGACACATTTACAATTATATAATTCCTTTTATGGCCTTTTAATTTAAAGTACTCCAAAGGTTCAGAAAATATCATGCAACAGCCTAGAAAAAAATAAATAAACTGTGTCAACAGAGAAGAAGGTCAGCACAAAACCCTGGCTTTGTCTGTGTGGTTTTAAATGACAGATACACAACATTTTTTCTTTCTAGCCAAACGACAGATCATAAATAACTTGGTCCTTCATTTGACAGACTGGGCGGCACCTGAAAACCTTTTAGCAGGAAGACCTGTCAGTAAAATGAAGAGCTGCGGGGAGAGTTGTCTTAAAAAAATGCTACTTAACTTGAGCAGCAGCTGGCATTCAGTTAGCAATCAGTATTTGATGGTTTTGACAGAAGTTTCCATCAAATGATCAGTGAGTTTAATAAATCAGGACAGGTGTGCACAGATAACAGCTTAGGGCTACTAGAATTAATAAAGGCTGTACTAAGGAGATCAGATTGGAACAGATCACAAAAAAGCGAGACAGTGACAGGTGAACAGAGATGATTTATTAAAGAAACAGCCTCATGATTGTTATCGCAGTTGTTCTGGCTTTTTCTTTTGTGTGTGCTTCACCAGTTTTACCCATTCAATACAATTACAATTTACTTGTGAAAGTTTAGACCAGTTTAGTTTAACTGCTTAAAAAGTTTTTTGTCTTCTCTGGCACTGCAGATAAAAGATGATCATATCAAATAGCATTATTGGAAGATTGGTTGACTAAAATCAGGATATCTCTGATTGATCTCTGATGTTGTGATTAATTTATTTGTAAAGTGTCTTTTTAAAGTAAGTCCCTTAATTTGAAGGAAGTAAATTATCCTAATCTGTTTAAGTGCCACTTTAAGAGAGGAAAGGATCATCATGACAATCTGCATCTTCACCTTAGAGCTCTTTTGTTTGTTTGATTAAAAAAAAAAAAAAAACTTTCATGTCTAAACCCAGTCTATCATTATAAACCATTCAGTTTTAATAAATCCGTTTGATTAAAGAAAAACTTTTATCTTCTACCTACAATAAACCATAATAAACACAGTTATGGGTTAAAAGTGATGAGAAGTTGTAGTGATACTGGAATATTTAGGTCTATTTACCTCCGTCATTGCTTTTTTATATGACATCATTTGCAGTTTTAAGAGTAAGGTTAACCCAATCATAAATCCAGCAATACTTCAGAAATCAGTAAACAATATCAAATGAAAACAGGAAATCAGAAAAAAACACCTAATTTAAAGCCAATTTTTTGACAGACGTAACCTGTGCTTGTGATGTATTGGCTACATTAAAGAAAGTTTTACGTATAAGTAGCAATTCATTTTCCAATAAGAATCAGTATCATGTCATTTTGCATTTTGATGAGTATGTGTGTGAAATTTTACTGTAAAAAAAACTATTATCACACAAATGCAAGTTACAGTAGTTGTAAATGGACGTCATTGTCCTCATTGTATTGCATTCACAAGATTCCTGCCACCAAGAAAGACCTAAGAACATTTTTGCTCAACTAAAACTGCTCAAAATGCTCCTACAAAATAAAACTTAAATTACATAATAGCCTTACTAATGTATTGTCATCCATCTTGCTTCAAAATGTACAGTAGCCAGTTCATTAAATAAAAGAATAGAAAATATGCCTTTTTCTAGCCTTTTTATCAAGCCTCGCTAAAATATGTATCTAAACATTAAAGTTAGAGTTTAAACCTAACTATGTTTTGTTTTCCTATCAGCTGTCAGATAAATGACAAACTCTTATGGTAGTCCTCATGTTGTTGGAGAGGTGAGAACAGCCAGACCACTCCAGTCCTGAGAGCAGTACCTCATGTAACCACATGGTGGTGTCAGATAGCTGGTTTAGATTAGAGAGGCCAAACTCCTGCAAATCAAAGGCATTGTCCTTAAAAAAATTCAAAACTTAGCATTAAACTAATAAGTATGTGCACTAGTGCCATTTTAACATTAACTAATTTAAAGCAGCAGCACATGATGACACATAAATGTGTTGTGAGAAATGAGAATTCTTACTGAAAGAGGGACCCAGTTAGCTCATCAACAAGGCCACCTATAAAAAGAAAAATATATATAAAGGTTAGGAAAGGCCAAAGTTGAAAAAAAAAAAAATCCATTTTTACATGCGCATTATTTTACCTGGCATGCAAACTGTGTCACACAGTATGGGGCAAAGGTAGCAGGACGAGCAATCCTGGAAGACAACAAAAAGGGTTCAAATGTAATTATTGTTATTGATTGATATTGTGATTAATGTGTATGATTTCCAGTGTTTTGGACACTGGAGATGCTTACGTCGCAGTGTGCACAGTGGTCTAACTCTTCTCCCTCTTCACAGGGACACTTGTCACAGCTGCTTGAGCAGTGCTGAAAGAGAGAGGGGGGACACAATGTACAGTCATGATTTAACGTTCATCTGATATCAGGGTGAAAGTTAAATAAAGTAAGAGTAATTTATAGCTCATCTTAGGGGAAAAAAAGTGCTCAAAGTAGGGTTCTACTCTTAAAAAGCAGTAACTAAATAGTGATTAAGTTTTCCAGTAATTAAAGAATTACTTTAAAAATAAAAATGATTGTTTATTGAATAAATAGAGACTTGTAGGGTCCTGTGATTGTGGTTTTACCTGACAGATAGAGCAAACACTACACAAAGAGCCAGGGTGGAACTGCAGCAGCTCATTTGCAGACTCCTCTTCACCTGCGTCATCGTCATTTTCTGCTGCGTCGTCACTGTCAGGCTCATCTAAATAAAGTCAACAGGGTCAATGATAAATTAGGCTGGACAGATATATCAGTTTGGACGGTATTAGCTTTGCCAAATAGTAGTATTTGTGTTGTGTATGCGTTAGCCAATAAAAGGAACAAGAAAGTGTATTGAAGAAAAAAAGCCAAACTAGATTTGTGGTCATTTAGAAACAGTCTCTCTACTTTTGTCTTTTGACTTTTTGAGAGCACTGACAGACTGATCTTTAGCCATGCGGGCAGCAGAGCTCAAAGCATGGCAATATTGGTCTTTCAACTCCTCAGCAGTCTCCTCTTCTTCTTCCCAACAGCTATGTTGTACAACTTTCATGATCACCAGAGGATGAATCCTACTCTTTTCTGTGATCCACTGATGTCTTATAATGCTATAATGACGTTAACATTGAGAGGAATATCCCAACACCAAAGCTGGTGCCAGCATCAATGGTTCCCAGAAGATGAATTGTAATAACTTTGCCTCTAGCGCCATCATCAGGTCATATTTTAATCTGTCCAGTAGTGTATTTTAGTTTATCAACCAATACCTTCAAAACAAAGAATATGCCATGAGCCCAAGCTTTACCTTGTATTTAGTGACAATTGAAAAGTGTTCTAATGCTAACACAGTAAATCATAAGAGTAAATGTCTTGAACATTTTACCTCCTAAATATCAACATGCTAAGATTATCATTGTAAGAGTGATAGTATGCTTGGAAGCATGTCAGCATTAAACTAAATAACTGCGAAAAAATGTACAGATAAGCACTTACAGCAAAGGCAGGACCCAAATTTCGAATAAGCAAACTGTCTCTTGTGCAGATGAGTTATAAACACACATTGCAAGCTCAGTTTGTGTAGATGTATCACATGGGGGTTTGAATAGTAAAGAACGAAGAACAGTAGGAGAACTGCTCAAGCTAACCAGGCTGTACGAGCCAGTGACCAACATACTGGTTATACTGTGAGACTGACTTAAGTGTCTCTGTTGTTGTCAGATTCACAGAGCTCTCAATCACCAATTAAGTGGGTATTGTGACTTCTATTACTGAGTAATTGACATATTATTTAATGTTTTTGATTTTAAACCCCTTTCCTTTTGCAGAAACGTTTTGTTTTTTTACTTCAATTTCAGTGTGTTTTTCTGATCTTTCTTACCCTAAAAAGTACATTAGCCTACCTGTTTTAGTGGTCTAAAATTAGCTGCATTGGTTCAACAAAAGGCATGAATGGTTTAGATCCTGCTGGGTGCCAGCTACCACACAGATAAACCAGTCTATTTCAGGACTGCTATGCGTGACAGTGTTCTACAGAGGCTGCAGCTCGCCTAACAAAGTCAAATGGCCTCTGTAGAGTATTATGACACACTCAAAGAGCCCAGAAAGAACAGATATTACATGTACTTTAAATGGCTGCAAAGCTTACAATTTAATGAGGAAAAATAATAATATATCATAATGTTATTTAATATTCTAATTAATAATTAAAAGATAGTGTACCGTCATCGTCATCTTCGTCTGCTTCAGTAGTATCATCTTCCTCAGTGTCAGCCACAGCAGTATCTTCTTCCTCCTCAGCATCATCGGCCTCTTCAGCTGCTTCATCATCATCATCCTCCTCATCATCATCCTCATCATCATCCTCCTCTTCCTCCTCAGCAGCCTCTTCCTCTGCTGCCTCCTCCTCCTCAGCCTCATCTTCCTCATCGTCCTCCTCATCCTCTTCTGCTGCTGCCTCAGCGGCCTCCTCTTCCTCATCCTCCTCCTCAGCAGCCTCCTCTTCCTCCTCCTCCTCCTCATCATCATCCTCCTCAGCAGCCTCTTCCTCTTCATCATCCTCCTCTGCTGCCTCCTCCTCCTCCTCATCTTCCTCAGCATCCTCCTCTTCCTCTTCTGCTTCCTCCTCCTCAGCCTCCTCCTCCTCATCATCATCGTCAGCCTCATCTTCCTCCTCATCAGCAGCCTCCTCCTCTTCTGCTTCCTCCTCTCCCTCCTCATCAGCAGTCACCTCTTCTTCTTCGTCATCCTCAGCAGCTTCTTCCTCCTCTGCAGCAGCTTCTTCCTCCTCAGCCTCTTCATCATCATCGTCTGCCTCTACTTCATCATCCTCTGAATCATCATCTGATTCTTCCTCATCTTCCTCCTCTGCTGCCTCTGCTGCCTCTTCCTCTTCACCATCATCACCATCATCACCCTCGGCAGTTTCACCCTCTTCAGCCACAACATCTCCAACAACTCTGGCTTGGTGGTCTTCATCAGCCACATCCTGGGCACTCACCACACCAGAGAGGGGTAGCTGGGATGGGCACAGGAGAACCAACAGGAGCCCCACCATCCAACCTTTCACAGGTGCCATTTTGGAAGACTTCAGAGAGACACAGACCTCCTCTGAACCACAAGTTCACACTGGTTCAACGTCTCTCTGCAACCAAAATAAATTTTAAAAAAAAAATACAAAAAAGGGGGTTTTTAACACCTAAAAACTATTAAATCCACAGAAAACGCCGAGCTGCAGGTGATTCAGGGATACTGTTCAGGTCTTTGCCTTAGGCTACACAGAGACCAGCCGAGTTCACAAGACAGTCAGAGCAGTGTGCCAGCCTTGTGCCGGGAACACAGAGGACACAGTGGAAACACTAGTGAGTGTGTGGTGTAGTTGTGTGGCTGCATGAGTGACAGAGGCACATGTCTGGGAAGAATGCTCCTCATGCCCTTAACCCAGTGTGTCAGGGAAGTGGGTGTGTGCATATGGCAGAGGGGTGTCAGGGTTGTTAATGGTGGGGTGTCAGTTAACCACTTTAACATCAAATAATTCCAACTGAATTTGAGTAAGTTTTACATTTTTGCTTAAATTTTTGTCATAGTGCTGATTTTGTGAAAAAGCAATTAATATACTTAAATGTGTGTATTTGCATGGTATGCATATATTTGCATATGTTTAAATTACTGTTTGCATGAATCTTTTTATGTCTTTTATGCATTAATTTTTCTATTTTGTTTCATTATTTTTTTTTATGTATGCCTTTTTTTCACAAGTTTTATGTAATTGTAACACATGAAATCCCCAGAATAGAATATCTGATAAAAAAAATCAATTAAATCAGTAGAATTAAAATTGCTTTTTCCAATGTTTATAAACTCTTAATGAGACAGGCAAATAAAACAGATGGTTTTCAGTAACTACAACATTGACTTTTGGTGTCTGTTTTCAACTCAAAAAAAGCTATCAAGTGCACTGATATACTTATTTTCTGAATAGATTAAACCAGGTCAAAACTCTCATATAGATTTGAAAAAAAGCCCTCATTAGAGGTAAATATCATACAAAATGCTACAGGTAGTTCAAAAAACAAGACAAAGTTAACTGAATTACCACAGAGTTAAACGAACACCCCTCAAACAACAGTGAAGATAATATTTCTTTACCAATCCCAAAGCAGAAGGGAACATGTCAGAATGATCTATGGAATGGATGTAAATAGAAAGAAATGGATATGATGGCTGTCTGCACATGAGAAGCATATTCACAGGCAACTGATATTCCACAGAAATGGTTCTCATTTAATGTGCAAAATCTTTTATCACAGGATTTGGTTATGAGGCCTGATAATAGACGGAGGAAAAAAATAGATTTGGTAGCAATGAAAATGATCATGTAAATATAAAAATTAATCACAAACGGATACGTGAGAGTGAGACACACATTCTCACATACATGGCTACATATCTGCACATGTAGTTGTCATGTAGCGTGGGTGCAGCAGGGCAGAAAGTGATGACACTGCCTCTCTCGGTGTGAGCGGCTTGTGCGATTGACAGGTGGCCCAGCCGGCTATTTACAGTTAAGGCTCCTTCAATAGCTCTGCTCCACTATGTGACCTTCAATAGAGCTCTGGCACATTGAAACTCAGCACCATGATGCACCTTTCACACTATCCGTATCACTTTCGCTCTACAGTTTATCCAACAACGTGCTCCAATGTCTTGGTCAACACATGCCCTCAATTATTGTCTTGTTAAATTTTCACTTGATGCTGTATTCATTCAGTTCATATTTCAGTTTTCGTGACTTTGGCCCTTTTCACAAACAACTCAATCGATAATCTCATGCATGTTTCATTCTTTTCTCCTTGAGAGACTGATAAACAATTAGCTCCACTATTTCTTTAATGCCTGCAGTGTTTCAGATAGGCTGAAAAAACGAGTGTAACAATAAGGATCCTGATTAACATTAACGGCTAAATTTTAAACTTCGGGATCTGTTCAAAAACATACAAAAAAACATTGGTAAATATGAAGCTGGAGAAAGCAGCCAGTCAGCTTAGCTTAGCATAAAGACTGGCTTACAGCAGGGAAACAGCTAATCAAGCTCTATACGAAACAAAACTAAATCTGTAAATTAGCACCTGTCACTAACTAACATGTAACTGACACTAGTTAATATGTTTTACTGTATCTTGAACCAGGGTAGCTGTTGCTCCATGTTTCCAATCTTTGTGTGGTATCAGACTGACTGTCAGTAAGCTTACTTCCAAAGATGTCAAAATAGCATTTGACAACATTAAGAACACATTCATTGTACTGTTTATACAATTTATTAAACAGAATAAAATAATGTAGCAACACAAATAGATGATTTTAACATTAAAGTTAAAAGTAACCACAAGTAACTGAAGACAAAATTTTTTTGGTGTGTACTAAATGTAACCCCTGTAAACAACGTTATAGTTTCAATATAGCAGTAAAAACAAATATAAAACCTTTGAAAACAAAATTTCAATTATAAATGTGCAGTAGTAAAGACATAATAGTCCTAGACATTACTTTGGCATTTAAATAAGATTAATTGCACACCTATAATCTTAGCTTTTGCATTTACTCAATACTGTAACAAGTAGTGATAACTGCCCCTCCATCAAGCTTTCTCGTTCAGAATAACTGAAACTGTTTGGTAGCAGGAGTCCAGTGATGAACATTGCTGACAAGCAGTAAGACAGGTGGGTTAGTGGCAAAGGAGCAGCCAAAGTGGAAGCACTTGATTCTTGTCTTTTTCAGACCCTGAGCAAGTGAGCGCATCACTGAGGCTGAATTAGGATGAGTTGGATGATGAGGGGAAAGCGTCTGTGAAGGAGAAGACACAGAATACAGTAAATGAGAGCATATGTTAGGTATGCCGGGCTCCAAAAACACCAAAAGAATTTGCAGAATACGTCAAACAAGCTACACAAACACACTAAATTTAACCTATGACATTCCAATTTGTTTGTTTTTCTTATTTTTTGTCAAAATACACGTATGTTCTGATTTTAAAGTACCTCTTATTGTAGGTGGAGGTCGAGGAGGTTTAAATGTGCTGCCTTGTGCCAAAGTATCAACAATCCAGCTGAGAGCGTTGGAGCAATACTCCATCTGAGGAGGAACAAAAGAGCTGCATTAACACACAGTAACATTAGGGTACCTGATGAAAGCAGTAGGCCAGGACTACTTCATTATCCAGATATCCACTGGCTACACCGGAAGCCCTGAAACATTGTCCTTTGCCCCCGGAGGCTAAATCCCCCTGAAATGATAGCTGATGGGCTCTGAGATAGAATATCACCAGGCTCTGCTATATGTAGACACATGACATTTATTTAACCTTTAAGTAGGAGAGGTTGACTGAGCACATATGTTCTTTTACAACATATACATATATTCATCTAGAAAACAAGAGAAAAGTGCTTCAATTTGACCTCATTCTCCAGAGCCCTCAGCCTGTGGTCGAAGTCTCTGCTTTCAGTCAGATGTTTAAGCACACCGTCCACCCTAAAAAAAAACAGGAGACATTCACTTCAGAATCATGGAGAAAATAACCCCATTAATTTCACTTTTACAGTGTTGTAGTGAGGAGAGCTCACTTGACAGACATCCGCTTGAGCCTCTCCGAGTCACTGCTTTTCTGGATCTTGTTCTGAGCAGTGAGGAAGTCCTCCTTCTGAATGGTTTCCCATGTCATCAGCTTGTTGGCTGCTTTTCCTTTTAACTGTAACACTAATTGGGTAAAAGATAACCATTGTGTTTATCATTAAACTCAAAAGTTTTGTTTCCTGGACCAGAGTGGATTCACTTCAAATGAGGAAGTAAACAAATGACCCAATTCCTCAAACAGTTGACTGTCGCTTTCAGAGGAACTAAACTGATGAGAATGCTGAAGCATTTTCCACTTAAAACCTCACCCAGCATTTAAAAGTCATTAGTCCCTTACTTTATGACGTTATATTGAAGTGACTCACTTAGGACTGCTGTTCAAATACTAACCAAAGTGGTAGATCTTGATAGAAGGCACCTTGCGAATGTTCCTCTTAATAAAGAGATTGATGTGAGAGAGGATGATGAAAGGAGGAGCCAGGGAAGGACGGGAGTGGTACTGAACAATCAGGTTGTAGCGCTGGAACTTCCAGTAAATGTCGCTGTTGGCCTGCACTTGAGAGAAGGTGTGGCTGGATGGACACAGTAAGAGCACAGTGTGAGCACGTCTGTGTGGTCAGACTCCTGATGAGGCAGACTGATGGACATCAGCGTGCTTGTTCTTTACCTGAACATGGCGATGAGCAGGTTGATTAGCAGGATGTTGGTGACCAGCAGATACACAACCAGCAGGATTACCACCAGCCAATTACTATACAGAACCCTGCACGGCTCCTCACCGTTCTGAATCAATGTCACGTTGTCTGTGCACGCCATGTCCCAATGCTTTCCCACTGGAACAGGCATGAAATACAGGAAAGACACATCAAAAAACATGCCCTGTCTTTAGATATTATCATTGAAATCTGCTTTCTGGCAATAATAACTGCTAATAAAGGAGCTAATTTTAGAGAGCTGCTGTGAATGTCGAAAACCTGTGACTATTATTTTCTCAACATTCAGGATGCACTGATACCATCCATCTCTTCCACAGGGATCTGTCCAAAGATGTGCAAATACGGCCTGTAGAAAACCCGGCGGAAGATTCGATCCACGCGAGGGTCGTAGGAGTAAAGCAAAGCCTGATTGGCTACTCCGTATGCCATGAGCCACACCCCCAGGAAGAAGAGGAAGAAGAAGACATCCTTCATCTGAAGAGGAGGGAAAAGTTTTCTTTGTGCTATTATATGTTCAGCATCTTGCCTGCTAACATTTGATTAATGTGAACTTCTGTTTTCGTTTCTCACCATCTTGCCAACGATGATGATCTTCGGTCCCAGCTGCTTGTGAATGGCAAAGATGTGAATGAGACGGAGGGTGAAGACCATGTAGTCCACACACAGCACATCCCGGCCAAATTCATATGACCACTTGAACATCCTGCAAAACAGATTGAAGCACATACACTATGGTAACAGCACCACCCAGTGGTCAACACATAAATCACAGCAATTAAAAAGGCTTCTGAACTGTAATCTGGATCTCACTGAGGATGAAGTGAAGATTGTGTGAACATTTTGAATTCACTGGAACATTTGAGATGATTTGATTGGGAAAGTTAACATATTTCTGTTGCATTATCATGTTTTCATCATGTTAGTTTTTGTCTGATTTGGGTCGAGTATTAAATTGTCTGATAATTATGGTAATCACCTCAAACCACTTAAAACTTTGAACTCAGTTTGGTTTAACTGCATTCACATTTTGACCTTGCAACACACTGCTCAATTTTAGGGGTTCACGAGTCGAATCCAGCACAAGCACTAGCCTTTAAAGACAAAAATGAGACTGAGTTTCATCCTATAATTATGTAACAACAGAAAAATCATTTAACAATAATATTGTGGAAGGTTTTGGCATGATGCAGCAGCATTATGTACTGCAGATGGTCCCTCATGGTAATTTCTTCCTGTACCTGCAGATTAGTCCTATAATGAACAGTGTGATGGCAATGAGGTCACACTTGTTC
>JAQMCX010000033.1:11172116-11190743 GCA_029814765.1 Acanthurus leucopareius
TATGCCATGAGCCACACCCCCAGGAAGAAGAGGAAGAAGAAGACATCCTTCATCTGAAGAGGAGGGAAAAGTTTTCTCTCTGTTATTACATGTTCAGCATCTTGCCTGCTAACATTTGAATAATGTGAACTTCTGTTTTCGTTTCTCACCATCTTGCCAACGATGATGATCTTCGGTCCCAGCTGTTTGTGAATGGCAAAGATGTGAATGAGACGGAGAGTGAAGACCATGTAGTCCACACACAGCACATCCCGGCCAAATTCATATGACCACTTGAACATCCTGAAAAACAGATTGAAGCACATACACTAAGGTAACAGCACCACCCAGTGGTCAACATGTAAAATCACATCTGGAGCAATTAAAAAGGCTTCTGAACTGTAATCTGGATCTCACTGAGGATGAAGTGAGGATTGTGTGCACATTTTGAATTCACTGGAACATTTGAGAGGATTTGGGGGAAAGTTAACATATTTCTGTTACACAATCATGTTTTCATCATGTTAGTTTTTGTCTGATTTGGGTCAAGTATTAAATTGTTGATTGTTGATAATTACGGTAATCACCTCAAACTACTTAAAACTTTAAGCTCAGTTTGGTTTAACTGCATTCACATTTTGACCTTGCAACACACTGCTCTATTTTAGGGGTTCGCGAGTCGAATCCATCACAAGCACTAGCCTTTAAACACAAAAATGAGACTGAGTTTGATTTTCTAATTATGCAACAACAGAAAAATCATTTAACAATAATATTGTAGAAGGTTTTGGCATGATGCAGCAGCATTATGTACTGCAGACGGTCACTCATGGTAATTTCTTCCTGTACCTGCAGATTAGTCCTATAATGAACAGTGTGATGGCAATGAGGTCACACTTGTTCCACACATCTTGGATATAAACTCTGATCCTCTGTCGCCAAGTCTTCGTCCCCAGAAAGAACGTCTTGGAGAAGAGAACATCAGTCAAGTTGACAGATCCATGAACGAATCACAGTTATAAACACATTTGATATATCTAAACTGAAACGTCTTTGTAATGGTAATCACTTCAAGATCACTTTGCATACAATAAATAACTGTAAATCCCTTATCTACTGAGCATTGTAATTTGTATCTAGTTTGGCAAGACAGTAAGATTTCTCTCGGCGCTTACCTCACGGATCTCCTCACACACAATGGTGAATACCCAGAAGTACAGCACATACTCTGCGATGGCCGGACCAGCGGGTGGCGGGGGCAAGAAGTCCACCAGCAACACGTAAGCAAACAGCAGGAGGAAGAGGAAGTACATCAGAACGTTTCCCAAAAAAGAGGTGACAGGTGCAAACCAGAACTGACGCCATCTTGAAACTATGAATGGACGCTTTGGCGGTCTGTGAGACTGAGGTATTCCTGTAAGGAAGGTTAACAGGTGTATTATTAGCTGGTTGCAGTCAAAAAAGCTGTTAAAAAAAGACTTCTGCCATCAATTTTTTCTGCTCAACACAATCAGTGTTGCAACATCTAGAAAAGGACTAACCCTTGATGGTTGCTGTCCTGGGCGTGTGCACACCTTTACTGTCAGCTTCACTGGTGACACAACAAAGAAATTGTTAATAAATAAACACCCAAAAAAACATGATCACTCGACACAAAATCAATAAAGCTGTGTGTTCTATTTAAAACTGAGAACACTGCATTTGAATAAACAATGCTCTTAAGTGGTTTATAGAGTTTACATGTGCTTGATGTCAGAGAAAGAGAAGATGGTGGTGCCATAGGTGCTGTGGCTGTCCCTGCCCGGCCCGTCTTCATTAGGCCTCCCCTCCTCCTCCTGCAGATGGTTCTCTTGTTTCCTTTAAGGTGGCATACGTTGTATATTATCAGTTGTGAAATTAAAATCTCTTGAATGTTGATGATAAAGGAATAATATTAACTTGATTTTACCTGAAAGAGATAAGGTTGGTATAGCAGAGGACGGGGCAGAAGAAGGTGAGGAGGAGCTTCCACACCTCTGTGTTCCTCTTCATGTCCCCCCACCAGATCTGGGACAACAGAGACTGGAGAAGAAGAGGAAGACAAAGCATTTCCACAGCTGCAACTGGTATGAAGCATTGGCACATGACAGAGGGCTGCATTGAATGAGTAAAATCAATTTCAAGAAGGCATGATAATAAGCAGATCGGGTAGATCTGGAACAAAGAAGCCGGTAACTTGGTTTCATTTGTTTCAGTCACACGTGTGGAAACAGTGTCACACCTGTACTCCATCATGGCTGAAGAAAAGTCGTGCGTCTGCGCCCATACCCATCTGAAGGCACGTTGTACCGCCCCAAACAGGAGACTTCCTGATCAGCAGGGTGAAGGAGCGACTCTCATTGCTCCGATAGCAAGAGCTGAAGATGTCTGAGAAGAGGAAGAGACGCATGCTGACAGAGTGCTTATCTTCATAACTGTCATGCATGCATTGCTTTATTTGATGCTATATTAGAAAAGCTAAAACACCAACCAATTACCACAAGTACTGTGGCATAAAGACTGTCATAGAAAGCAAATGGCTAAATCGCTCATGTTATATCATGTATCTCTAAGGTCTGGTTAAATAACACAGAGCAGAACAATTAAGACTGTGAAATTTTTCTCAATTGTACATTCGAAGATTCATGGTCTCACCATGTGCCAGGTTCTCAAACTTCTGGGCCAGCTCCTTCATGGACAGTTTGGTCTCAGTCTCGCCCTCCATCTTGGACAGTTCCCTCAGCATCTTACAGCCGCTCAGAGCACTGAGCACTGACTCCCCTGCCTGCAGGAGACGACAAAGGAAGTTGAGCTTTAAAACTCCTTTAAATGTGTTTAATTCAAACAAACTGAAGTGAGGAAGAGCTTTTTCTTTTCTTTTCTCTCTATGAGATTTACCATTTCCCAGAAGAAAGTGGCCATCTCGCTGCGGTTCTGGAGGACGGCCCAGATGAAGAGCGAAGCCCAGGGAAAGAGGCAGCGCTTATCCCGATAAAAGCAGTCTCCACGGAGCAGCTTACTGACCCGCTGGGATGGATGAAAAGATGGAGGGGAAGGGGGTTTAGATTCCTCGATATCTTACACAATTGTGATGTAAAGTGTGAACTGTCAATGTAAAGAGTACCCGAAGAGCTCTCCTCTTTGATGTGATCTGTTCTAAGCCCAAAGCATCAAAGTAAAATGGTTGGCAGACGTCACCCATCAACAGCTCCAGGACACCTGAAACCTGAGAAAAAAAGAGGGTAAAGTAAGAGACAAACAAAAGTTTTAGTGTAAACACAGTGTTTTGGATGGTGCTTGAAAAAAAACAGATCAGAGGTGTGGATGTCCCTTTCTCAAATCAGAGAAAAACCCACCTCAAAAAGGCTGATCTCTGTCACTGGGCCACTCTGCATGTCCTCTGTTGCCACTTTATCCTGAGCATTTGATGGCGTGGGCGCAGAAGCTGCAGTCCCTAGTCGCTCCACCAGACGGCGCCGAAGTAGCTGGAAAAGCACCGTCCCCTCAGCCACAGAGCGGTAGAGGCTCTCCAGCCTGCCATAAGTCAGGTAGTCCAGGATGTTGAAGCCATTCTCAGTGAAAAGACGCACAAACTGAGGCTTGTCATTGACCAGAGCATCTGTCATGGAGTCCTCCAAGTCTTCATACTAATTGATATGGATGAAGGGGATGCTTTATTAGGCAGATCTATACGAGGTCAACACTTCTATGAAGAAAACATTTTTACCTCTTTACACCAACAACACCAGGGTTAAAAGTGTTTTATTTTGTCCAGAGTTACATAATATACCACATGCAAAGCCTCAGCATCAGAGAGGAATGTTGTGTCTCATGTGATGTCTTTTCTCCTCTCACCCTCCAGTGGATATCTCCGTTGAAAAGTTCGCTCTTGGCAATGTCCACCCTGTTCCATGTGACCGCTAGCTTCAGCTCTTCATTGTGAGGGCTGGCATCGACTGATGCCCGCTGCTTACTCGCTATAAATCAAAATCATGTTGAAAAACATCATAATACGAACTAATACAAGCAGTATTTATTATTACAATGAAATGTTTTGTACCTCCAACCAACGTTTTGAGCAGGACTGTATCAAAGTCATTGGGGCCCTCCTGCTCTCCATGATAGACTGTAATAAAGTCTCTGTTCTGGTAGATGCTCAGAGCCTGGAGATCCAGATTTTGGAAGAAAAGACAAGACAAACAAGATTTTTTTTAACATAAGAGCACACTGAGAAGAGACCAAAAAGCAGAGGGAAAGTGAAGATTAGGTGGCAGTGGGTGTGATAGCATCAATGATGTGATTAAGTTCACAGTCTTCTCATGGTAAGTGAGCAAGAAATCTAGCTGTTAAGATTTTATCAGAGCATTTGAAGTGAAGCACTAACAGTAATAATTGACTAGCATGAAGAAGAGAACAAGATTAAGGGTGTGTATCTTATCGCTCCCTTGTTCAACAACACAATAAATCAAATTTCGGGCACTGATTACATTAATATTGAGTAAACATTAGGATACTGATAAATTCAAAGGGAACAAGAAGGGCGTGGATCTCCAATAGGTGTGCTTGACTAAAACAGAAGAAGGTAAAATACCTGATGCAACAGATGGTGATGCAACAACTGCAATGCCACCAAAAATGCAGCAGATATTTGCAAAGTTGCCAATTGAGTTTCAAGCAGGGTAGTATGACACTGAACATTTAATCTCACACACACACTTATTCTCTTAATCCAAATAAAAAACTGGAACTAACTTCTGAGGTGACGAGTTAGTTGTGGAGCAGCAGGACATTTTCATTACAGTCAGCAGTTTCAGAAATCTGGGTCAAACTTAAACAGGAAGTAAGTAGTTTGAGAAATAGCCGGAAGTGTGAGGGCCCAGTGGAGGCTGAATGTTCTTTTAATGCAACAACAACAAAATTTTGAATGATGTGTGCAACATACTGATAATTTTTTCTTTTCTTTATGCTTCAGCAGCTGCTGAGCCAAAGATGTAAATTTGCTCTATAGGTTATGGTAGTAAAAACACTTTGGGGTCATAAAAAATCAAAAGACACCCCCTCGAGCAAAAACATGCACAACAAATTAACCTGTATCAATAATTATCTGTTTCTTAATTTATGGCTTCTACTTGTTCTTCATGTCACTGAAGTCTCCCTCCACTAACTGCACCTACCCGTTCAACCAGTTTGTCTGACTCCGTCTCAGAGGGGAAGTGCCTCTTAACCCGTTCTGCCACTCTGTCTTTCAGATCCACGCTGGGACCCGTCTCGCCTTCCCCCTCACTGGAGGACTGGACAGCCGGGGCCGAAGACAGGTTCTCCAAGATGTCACTCAAGAAGTCAGCGAGGCCTCCTGAGCCTGCCAGCACCAGCCACGGCATGGAGTTTTTCAGAGAAAGATCCACTCTCTGACAGAAAGTAGAGGAGGAGGTTTGGAAAACTAGGGCATATTTAAAAAATAGCAAATTTCAAATATTTGACTAATATTTCTTTGTGAGAATCATCCAACGTAAAAAGCAGTGACTGTACCTCCAGCATGCTCGCCTCCCCTGACACCAGCATGCAAAGGACAGGGATGTCAATGCTCCCGCTGCCTACAAAACACAAACATTTTTGCATACAGAACTTTGATTAAGTGTTTGTTATTACTGACTTCCCTTTAACACAGACACTTCAATCACTGTTTGCAGACTAAAAACAATCAAACTGTATATTTTTCTTGTAACACAAAAGCTTAAAAACAGCACAGACACAGAAGAGCCCACTGTTACATTTTTGACAAATCTCTGCTTGATTTTACATGTTGAAGAGTCTTGCCTCAAATTCTTGCAGTGGCATGTAATGGCTTTCATCCAGAGGATACCAGCAAATCACCTTATCGTCATTCAGAAAAGTTTTACCACAAGGGGGCCGAATATTTCACGATCAAGGATGAACGTGAAGGAGCCTGTTTATGCTTGTGTGAGCAATGTGCTGTTTCTGTTCTTTAGATTTAGTTTCTACAAAAAATTAAATTGTGGGAATACAAACAAGGCTGTCAGATTCTTCCAGCACTTCTATTCTGAATCTACGTTTGATTCTTAATGCTATGTTTCATTATCCCATCTCTCACCCCAGATGCCTGTGCGCTGATGGGAGATGTAGTCCTCCAGTTTGGCCCTGAACCCCGTCTCTCCTCCTCTGCGTCCCACACTCCCATCGTCCACCAGCAGGAAGGCCTGGTAGTTGTTGTCCAGGCAGCAGGAGTCCCGGGATGTATTCTGCACATAGTACTTAGCAGGAAAGCTACCCTGCGAGAAGAAGAATCCAGGGATATGATATAACAGGGTTACTTCAACTAATATGATGCACTGGAGTCCTGCGTTTGATGGATCCCAAAGTGTGTTTGAACAGGCCATGGTCCCAGATCAAGAACTTGGCACTTCAATGAGGAACCCATATTGTAAAGTTAAGGAATATATTTGTATTTTCAAAGGGAAAAGGTTTTTTATGGGTGGGGTAAGAGATGTTGATAAAGTATGAGAGAGCCTGTACAACCTGAGGATTGATCAGCTGCTGTCGGTTGTGCACCAGGCCCCAAGGAGCGATGCCGAGCGCCACCACCTTGTTGAGGGAGACGGACGAGGCTGCAGTGGCATGATCTCTCACCGCCTCTCCGACACACCTGCCCACGCCTTCACGCAAGCCTGCCGTCAGGATCCACGCTCCTTTAGGGGCACAGTGAGACAGTGAATGAGAGAAGGAAAAGTAGCTTACATGTTTTTATCACTAAGATATTGCTATATCTTGATCCAGCACAACCAGTAACCAAGAAAAAACAACTTTTAATACACAAAGAAAAACAGCCCTGATTTCATTCATTATCCATTTTCTTGGATAATCCAATAGGTTTCTTAATGATTTATTTAAACAACAATTATCAACCCCCCCAAAAAACCCTGCTTGGTTATTCGGGTCGTTTGAAAAACTGAAAATCACCACACTGAATCACTGAAAAGCAACAGTTCATAAAGGTCACTAACAAAAAAGTTTTAAACACAGTGGAATTACAAGGGATCCAATCAGGTGGTAACAAAATAAAGCCACAAGAAAAAGGGACGAGAACAGAGACACTTAACTGATCCCAGAGGGAGAAATTTGAGTGTTTCAGGACCCCAAATTGCAGGTCACTCATAGGTAAAGAGAAAGGCATGATCATACATTAAAGAACTAGTTTCAAAGCACATACAGTGTAAGAAAAGATGTCGTGATATGTTTGTGCGACAACAACTTCTCACGCAGCTGTTCTCACACTTCTGTACTGTAGTCATAACATTTTCCTACAAACATGTCAGCACTGAGGCCAAACATTAGCAACCTGTTTTCGCAGAGACCAGCTAATCCAAGTGACCTCAGACGGCAGGAGATCAGTATCGCCATGCGCCACCTGCACTTGGCACAGCAGTCAGGAGGAAATGGTCATTGTAGTGCCAAATTAGGATTGGACCCCCGGGAGACATTTAGTGTAGTACATTTTGTAACAGCTGTATTTTTCCTCTAAAACCACCATGAGTAGATTTTGTGTCTTCCAAGAAAACATTGATTCATTACCTCAAATTAGTCAGACAGTTGGTTGGAAATTTCCCTTTTTTTTTTAAGAAATTATAAAAATTGTTAACCAAGCAAAATACACAAAACTGGAGATGATGTCTATCCTTGGGCTCTAATTTTTACAAATGACAAAATCGGGTTTAAATGTTTCTTTTTTTCCTTAAAAAAAGTATTAAATATAAAAAAAATTGCTTATTCTGTTTTTCTTGACTGGTAGTTAAAAGTTTTGAACATATGAGGTATGCAAGATAATAAAATGGCCTTAAGGAAAGAAAAGTAATTTAATCTAATGTGATATAATCACAATTAAACACTAATCAAACACTAACACTTCACTTCACACAAAGGTCCGTCATGTGATGCTTTAACATCAGTCAGTAGCATTTGTCAGATATGAACGAGGTCTTTGCACTTTGACATGTAAAAAATATGTTAACTGATTTACATAAGACAACTAAAACATGTAGCTTCAAAGAGACCAAAGCGTTGAAGCATAAATTCAGGGTTTCTGCAGGGTTTAACAACTTAAATTTGAGACTTTTTAAGACCTTTTTAAACTACGCAGAATGCAATTTGATGCCTTTTTCACAGTGTGATAGAAAGGATTTATAATGGAAAACTAACAAGAACGATACAGTGTAGACAGTGTATATGGATTTAACAACACTGTTACCTGGCATGTGACCTATGACACACCTTCGCGGCAGTGTTTGAAGTTTTGGTTTTGTTACCTCTGAGATAAAGTTTGCTTTTATGATTTGTACCTGTGCTCTGTGAGGCTTTCACAAGTCCCTGCCTGAGGACCTCGCGTACCCAAGTCTTCACATTTGTCCTGCCCTCTCCGCCCACTATAGAAACCACCAGATTGGGTGCAGGGAGACCCCAGTGGACTGTCATCAGGGTGTAGACCATAGATGGAGGCGTGTCCCATGACAGACGCAGGAACTGTGACCCCAAATAAAAAAGAAAATAGACATTTGGGTGATTGAATAAGAAAAAAAAAAGATTTCCAGAGACAACTTATGACTTAAAAAATAAAGAGGTGTGATTTTAATATCAAATCACGCTAAACTACAGTACAATCATCTAAAATAAGCTATGCTGAAGAAAATGAGCTTTTAAGCACAGATATGGGAACTCAGTCAATGCAATGTGTTTGCTTATTCAGGAGCAGCAGTAGGTCAAAGGTTATGAACAGCAAAAGTTATTTGTTTAAGTCATATTTGGCCCATCTTTAGAGGCATTTGTCTTTAAAGCACTACCAAAACACAACTATTTAGACAATAAACTCTAAGTCTATAGATATAAAGCTCTTAAGTATATGGCATTCAGAGCCAGAACAGAAAAGACACCCACATAGCTGTGCCTCTTGCTGGCCCCTGCGAACTGCAACTCTCCAAAGGCATCAGTGGGGTATTCAGAGGAGTGCTGGGCGCTGTCCCAGTGGTTGACAATCGCTGTGCTGAAGTAGTCACCGAGAGCCACAGACGCATGGGCATCTCTTGCACCCCCACACTGGCACAGTGCACCATTACTGCAAGAGGTAAGTGGAGGATGCATGTGAAAAAAATGATCATCATTTTTTGCTGCATCACTAGATTCAATAGAAAGGCATTACAATCACAGAGGAATGTGATCCAAATAGTTGACAGTACCTGAAGGAATCTTCTACAAAGGTGGTGCACACTCTTTTTTTGATGATTTTGGGGATCCAACTCTGAAAACATTTGAAACCAGTTATAAACTGAATCAACATACAGGGTGTTTAAGAATGTAATTGTATATCAGAGCCTACCCTTCTATGCCTTGAAATCATGTGGCTGCAGGGTGTAGTAACCCAGTCAAACGAGAAATGTTGACTTTGGCTCAGAGAAGAACTTGGTGATACTCTGGAGAGATTTGCGGTACCTAAACATCTGAGTGTGACTTCTGACGTGGTGCTGTAGTTTCAGTCCAAGATTACGAGTGTGTGTGTGTGTGTTTCCTCAAGAGGGAGAGTGTGTGCACACTGGACACGTAGGCTAATGCTGCACTGTGCACAGGTATATGCAGACCTGCTTGGCAAACTGAGAGGCACCTTGGAAATTTTATACAACCTGAAACTTGACTCTCTTAAGAACTTTGACATTGAACTTACATTACTAAGACTTTCTTTGAGCTAAAAATAAATCACAGGGATAGCTATGTGACAAGGTGAATACATCTGTCTTGAGTGGTGGAATGTAAGTAAGTACACTGAAACAAGTTCTGTAGTTAAAGCTTAAATTTGAGATACTTATGCTCTATTTAAGTGTTTCCATTTTATGCAGCTTTATACTTCTACTACAATACATCTGAGACACAAATGTTGAATATTTTAATCAACCTTATTTGCCTGACAGCTTTATTTACTAGTTACTATTTCAGATAACAATTTTCATACCCTTTGTGCTTAGAAAAAAAAGTGTTTGTAGTTAATAATTTTTCATTTGGAAGTTCTCCACTTTCTCAAACTAAATAAAAACTCTTTAAAAACCTTCTTGGATTAGCTACAAAGTGTGTTGTTACAAAAAGGCTGAATGCAAGCTGTTTATGAAACTTTATAGAGATACATGCACATAAAACATATGATCTTACAGAATAGAAAGCATTGATGTAGTTTAAACTACCAAACAGAATAACAGTTAAGATAAGCCAAACCTTAAACATCTACAGCAGTAAATTGCAACACATCTTAATACAACAGTGATATTAATCCAAAAACTGCATATATATACCATCAGATCTGCAACATGGTCATTTTTAATTTTGATAGGTTACATCTAAAATTTTGCTGATGCTACTTGACACATTTTTTTTTCTGTAAGGTTTTAGATGCATGATTTTTACGGTGCAGAACTGATACTTTTATTTAAGTAAATAATATTAACATTTCATTCACCACCGCCAATAGTAGAAGACACTTTGGTGTGGACATTTCAATGATAAAATCAGGAAAAGGTCATATATGACAGTTACCGTCATAGTCACGTTCCATTTAGTTACGCCAGCCAGCTTTGACAGTGAGCCTGTGGCACATCACTAAGGTCCTTGAACTGGCACGCCTAAACGGAATGCGGCCGTCATTAGCGTAATTAGTTGCACTTGAGCGTCACGAGTGAAACTATTTACCGTGAGAACAGAGCATTTTTAGTTATTTACATCTCGTATTTGTCACATTACCGCGGTATTAAAGTTGGCTGTGATTGTTACAGAGTCTGCTGACCTAAGGCATAAACCTCTCAAAGCTTGAGTGCTAAATGACATGTTAACTGTTAGTATGCTAGCAGTGTGTACAACATTAGTAAGCTAACATTAGTTAACCAACCGTCAAGCAGGAGGTACTTAATATAATGGGCGTCCTCTTATCTTTGTTTAACAGTTAAAGCTAGCATACATGAAGTTAAAGCATATGTTATGGTTTAAAATGGCGAAGCTTTTTTGACAATAAATGACGCTCACCGGCTTATTAGAGGTTAGTGTTGCAGTTGTAGTTTTATTGTAGTTTAGAAAAACCCTTGAATGTGTCTTTTTCGTAACAAAGCTAACTTGTCTTCGGCTGGACTGACTTGTCTTTTATACATAATGTATAGCACAGTGTTTACAAACGCGAACAGGAACTAGCTGTTTTTAGCTACAGTTGTAACAAAAAGCACGTCTGTTTACACTCACAGCCGCGACGCTGCCATCCCCCTAAACTACACAACCATATGAGACGTGCCGACCCCGGCAGGCAGCCCGTCTGTCTGTCGCTTGTAACCGTGACTCAAAACCTCGGAGAATTTCTGCCGGGCAAAACTTTTATCACCACTTCCCCATCTCTGGACTCGTCACTTATTTATCTTTTCACAGCTTTAGTGTTTGCCAAAACGCAACCCTGAGATTGCAACAAGAGCAGAAAGACCCAATGGAAAGCTTTAGTCTTATACCCACCTGGTCCTTCTCAGATTTAACGTTACAGATTTTGTCTCCGTCGCTGCCTCCTTCTCCTCCTGTGTCCCTCATGTTGGTTTTTCCTCTCTTGTCGGCTCAGTGAGAGATAGGGGAGAGATTGCTTAGGATTTCTTCCTGATCATACTCCAGTGAGTAGGCTGAATCTTTGGATTTCTTGGATTGAAGGTGCCAGAAACAATGGAAATGACATTTCCAAGTGTCTCTCTGCAGCCAGAGAGGAAACCAGGTGCAAACACACCACACAGGTGAGGGTGTGGTTTTTTTCAAAAGGCAGACAAATACCTTTCTTCTAACTGAAAACATAGGAGGGGCCAGTCAACCACAGACATGCATACCTGGGGTGTTATCCTGGGCCAATGCTGATACAATCATCACCTTACAATGAGAGTTCACCTCACTAAGGAGACCCCCCCTCGCTGGGTGAGTATATCAGATGGGGTGAAGGTTGATTTGACAGTGCATCTGACCAGTGATGACTCATTTGACACCACTGTAGCAGACACACAACTGTAAACACATGCTTGTGCATACAATTTATTGCTGTCATAATTGTCTAAAAATATCACACAATCAGGCCCAGATTTGCAACAGGCAAGTAGGGCAAATGCTTCAATCGGCCCCACACCACCAAGGGCCAGAGTTATGTGCATGCAGAAACATTTCACCATAAAACTCCAGTCAGAATGTAAAGTCTTCCAGGTGAAATGATCATTATTTGGCAACTTGTAGTCTGAGTTTATCAAAATTATAATAAATAAACAGGGTTTGTCTGTTAGCACTCAAACTAGTGATCTATAGAAAAGACTTATGTATGCAGTATTTAACGTACAGTAGTCTTTTTGCATTTTCTTCTAACACATAAGCAGGTTAACTCAAGTATTCATAAATGGCAACTCCACCCATTTGTTCATCTTAAATATTTATTATACAATGCATTTAAATATTAAGTAATTAACATTATAATAGTAATATGATTAAGCACTTCACACAGCATTCAAACACATTCTCTGTGCTTACAGAGCATAAAACCATAAGTACCAGTCAGAACACATACATAGATATTTGGCTTATAAATAGATGGAGACTATGTTGAAAACTCTCCACTGTGTTAGTCCATAACTGTTCTCATTCCTCTCGGCCCTATCTGCCGAATCCCTGTGGGTCGTTGGCCCTTTTCGACTCTTCTTTTCCGCTTGTCTTGCTGATGTGGTATAAAGTGTTGGCCAGGTTGTGAAGCTGGCATGTCCCGAGCTGGCAGCCACGCTGAGAGGCACGCCGAGGACGCAACTTCAGTGCCATTCTGCAGGAGAAAGAAGGTAGAAAATTTAAGTTTGGGGTTTTTCAAACATCACATACATTTACAAAAGTAGTCTCTGGTTTTCAAGTAAATTGTAAATGTACAAGTTAGATTTGCCAACAGCCATAATTTGTAAAATCTGAAATAAACACTGCAGTTTTTTATCCTGCACTAATCCTGCATCAGTTGTTTGAAGATTGCTTTAGTATATAAAATATGATATCATACAAGAAGACTAGTCACTTCCACTTTTCCTTGCATTGGTAGCGCTTTCATTTTACAGCCTGTCACACTATGATATTTGTACCTGTGTTTCAGCGCGTCCAAGTCTACATGTTTGACTTCTGAGTGAAATGGGATGATCTTCAGTGCCTGCACATGCTGCTCCTGTGTGTCCTCCAACCTTTTCACCTCTGAAGCCTGGACAGAGTCCCCTGGGAGGGCAGTGTCTGCGTCTGACCTGTTGGTCCATCAGGAAAAAGTTATGAATAATTACAGAAATTTTTTGAACCAAACAACTCTAAATTATTGACATATAGATTTGAAAGTCCTGGCTGTCAATCTCTCTGTTTAAATTTCTACAGTTTTGATAATTTGGGGGTTTGGTGCTGTTGGTATTTTTGTTAGCTGTATATTTACTGATGTCTTCACTGACCTGTGAGTTGGTCTGATTGGTGTGGCAGCAGTCAAAGGCACAGTCAACAGCAGCAGAATGGCTATCTCCATACCGCACTGGCCTGTGGCAGAAAAACAATTAGTGATGATGAAGACAAAATATTAACCTGATTAGATCAACTTTTAGCAAATGGTCTGTCAACCCAATCTTAGCCGTACACACAAATAGAGAATAAGGTAAATAAAGATGCCATTTATGAATTAGAGACCTTTTAAAAATGGGATAAAAGTTATTCCAGGTTGAAACTTACCGCCAAGAAAATTCCAAAATCTGCTGTTGCTTTTTGAGTAAACCATTAGTGATCTCTTGCTGATTGTTGCTGATTGTTGGATGCCCAAGTCTGTCATTCCCTCTCCACTTCTGGTCCTTTATAGTGTGGTTGCAGGGTGAGGGGGTGTGTCTGTAGGTTCATACTGGCAGACCAACTCCCACACTTGTAATTAATCAGTTATGGTGACAGTTTTATCCTCTATTTACAGATGTGATGCAAACATAAAAAAAAAGCCTTTTGACAACAACATCCAAGCACAACATTGTACTTAAACTTGTGGTGACCTTGTGCCTTGTGAGATGTTTACATCAATTCTTATGTTCATGCTTTGCTCCACCGACCCCCCACCCCACCCCAACCCCCCCACAAAATCCACATCCTCCTCCATCTCTCTCCTCTCTCACTCCACTTGCTGCTGGGCAATTGTTCCAGAATTCATTCTTTCATCTCCATCACCTGCAGGAAGCCCGCAGAGCCCAAAATAACCCCAATTCTCCTCGAGGCTTTTCTTTATCGCCCCATTTTTCCTGTGCCTTTTTCCCTTGAGTCACTTTTGCCGTCACCGTGTTTATTCCTGAAACGTCCTTCACTCACATGATCACCCCCCACACCATTCCCACACATAGTGTTTCAAAAACAACATCACAATCTTACCCTTTTCTTCTTAGATAGTAAATCAAATTTCAGAGATAATGATTAAATTACATAATCCCTAAATGGGTCATAGCTTCTTGATAAAAGGGCCACTGAAATAAGGTTTTTTTTTCAGATCTGGCCAATGACCAAATCCTAACATCTCTCTAGGAAATAAACCTATAATTATCAATCTTTTAATAATACAGTAAATCCATGGGGAGCCACTGTCACGTTTAATGGTTTCCAACCTCCAAACTCTGCTTCTCCCAGCGTCTCTCCTTCTGTTTGAATCACAACTTCCCCTCTCAAGTCTATTGTGTACCTTTCCTGTGACTGCCATCTGGTCAGTCCGTGTCTGAGCAGTGCACTTAGTCATCACCGGCGCACATGCACATAGGAGCATTTACAGTCAAATGATAGGGAAGTCTCATAATTTCACAGATGATTAAGCATGGATTACGCTGAGTGTTGATTCAAGAAAAACGTTTTTCTCAAGGGGTAACGACATGCACGATGACAAGGTTTACGTGCCAAAAGAGAGCAGAGAGTCTTTGTTGCAGTTCCTACACTGGCTGCTGATGAGCTGTGAGGAAATTGATCATTGGTGACAAAAATGAGAGCACGTGTAAAACTCATTGCACACATATTACAACAAAATGCAAGCTGGGTCACTAATAACTAATAAGTTGAAGTTAAAATAGTGGGTCACTAATCTATTTAGTGATCAAAAGGTGAATTAATCAGCAACATTTATGCTATCAGATTGTTAAAAAATAAAATTTGTCTTCATAGGGAAGTTAGACTTTTTGGACAAATATTTTACATTATTTAATGTTTCAATTGATGTCATAGCTATGTACAACTACGTTATTGTTAACTGCGGTGTTTGTAGTGGGGTTACTATCGTAAGCTAAAAAAGAAACAACATGACAATAAGCAGTGAAAAAAAACAGTCATAAACTCCAACTAACTTTTAGAAACAAACTCAAGAAAAACTTGAGCTAAACTAAAATTTTCATGTTTTAAAAACTAATTTAAAAAATTGAAAATGAACATACATATTTCAGTTTTAATTTTTCAGCAAACACGTAAAAGGTTCATTTCTTGTCATTCTGTAAACCAAAGCTGCAAAAAAAATTAGTAGCCCCTTCATGCTTACACATTCATATGCCACATGAATAAATATTTGAAATGGGAGTATTTAATGTCACATTTTGCAAATTTATTTTGTATGCATATGTAGCCATATATGTCTGACACTTTGTATTTGACCCTCACACCACAACCTTACACTACTGTAACACTAGAACTAAATAAATGAAAACTAAAATAAACCTACCTAAAACAGTGAAGCCAAATTAAAACTAAAAAACATACCCTGAAAGCTAAGACTTAAATAAAATGAAATCTAAAAGTTAAAACTAAAATTAAAAAAAAAAAACTCAATTAAAACTATTATAACCTTGGCTTGTAACATTTATATGAATTAAATTTACTTCACATATATTTTTCACAACATAAAACACCCAAACCCCTTAGGACTTGTTTTATGGGATAATAATATACATAATAAATACATACACTTAAGCATAAACAGAGAGATCTAAAGCACATTCCCCATTTAAGTGGGTTGACCCTTGAAAGCCGACAGAGGTCAGTTGAGTTTAGACCATATGTAGCACATACGCACTGCCAGCTTCTCATGATGTAAGTCTGTGTCAGGATGACTGAGGCAAACAGTCCTGAGATGCATACTTCAGTGACAATGTTTGTATTCTTCCACTTGCTTTAAAGGTCACTGAGAGTCATCAGTCTCCTGAGGCTCTGACATGTTGATTTCCTACATTTCAAGAGTCTAATTTATCTTTAAGGAATATGCGTTTACTTCCATGAGAGCACTTTGTCAGGACTCCTCTCCCTGACTTTTCTACCGCTATCATTGACGCAGTGTGCATCCTGTTGTTGTAAACCTGCACCAGACAGCTACTGCAGCCTCCGGGCCGTGTTTCCTCTAAGCACCGGGCACAAGAGTGAGCATCCTGTTAGGAAAACCTGTCATTCACTCACATATCATCTTCTTACTGATTATATCTTTTTAGGGCATTCAAGACACTCATAAACAAGTGCGTAACTTTATTTTCACAGTACACTGTTTACAATAATTAAAAGTGGCTTTGCTCACTGAAAACCAAAACAGAAGATTTACTGAAATGAAATCTTCATTTAATAAATGTCTGCTGTCATTTCTTATTGCAGATTGATTTGGTTTCACTGATCTAATCTGGATTGGTGTAATTTTAGAGTTACATCAGTAGGAACATTTTACAATACACTCATATAATATTGAGCAAAAGGGTAAATAACCTATTTTGGACTTTATGGCTAGACTGACACAACTGTGAAATAGCTCCATCTTGTGGGACTAGACACAAACAATTACTATCAATGCACAATAATACATCGTACCTTTTCATTTACATGATTGAAGGATTTTGATCAATAAAAATGGAAGATGTTTTAAGCTGCAATCTATCGATGGACAAATTATTAATGTTATCTTAGGTGATTCTGCAGGTACATTTTCATCAACAGTTTCAGTGTTATGTAACAGCTAGAGAAGCGGGATGAAAAGTAAATCTTAATGGTTATTTCAGTGATTCCTGCGCTATTAAGAGATTTGAGTGACAGAGTGTGCAAAAGCTGGACAGAGAGGGAGTGAGGGATGTGCAGCAGTGGTCTGGAAAATCTGTAGGTTAGAGGGTCAACACTGAGAGATATAAGCTGAGAGTCCATTAGTGGATTATAACCATCGCCACTCCATGGCTGCTGCATCTCTTGTGGATTAAAGAGAGAGAGAGAGTGAAACAGAGTTATGTTGCGCGCATGAGGGTAACTGGAAAGCAAGCGAATTGTGCAAATTCAAAGGCAGAGCATAGTTTATAGAGCATACGTGGACCAAGACACACGGGGAATCAAGCCAAAGTCAAGTTGGAGTTGTGACAGCGCTTTGGGTTTGCAGACTGAAGGTGATTTTTCACAAACCTAGCACCTGGTTGAATTAGTGAACTGCACAAGGTAGGTTTTTGACAAACAGTTAAACTCTTGTCATCCATTGCACTTTCTTTCTATGAAAGTGCATAATGTATCTCATTGTAGAGGATACAGATTGAGATTTGATTAGCCAGGATGCTGATAAAGAAAAATTATTATGAAGATAAGAAGATAGAATAGGTGTTTGACTTAAGTTTATCATTTTTGCCCTTAAATGTTACAATTAAATGTTATAAGTACTGTTATTTATTTGTTCATACATTCTGAGTGACGACTGAACAAACATGGACCATATATGATGTTTTTTGGTCACTATGTGTCTAATAGTGCGTAACCCCTGTCACTGCTATACTCATCAATATTGTTGTGTAACTTTAATTTTGTTATGGACCGAATATTATCCTCCCCTTTGTGTGTCTGCGTGTGTGCAGGAAGCATGGAAGTGGACCTGGAGGGGATTATCCAATGCATCAAGCAGGGAGATGAGAAAGGTGTGCAGACCCAGCTGCAGGAGTTCAACAAAGAGGTAGAAACACACCACAAAAGCTCAAACATTCTTTCATCCAGCTGATACTCATTTGACAACTGCAGGCCAACATTCTGTCAACATTTCTCTTCTGCAGTTTGCCCAGTGTTTCTTCTTCGACGCAGAGGAGAGGGACAGAAGGAAAGTGAGTTGTCTGATGTTGCTGCAACTGACACATCTCTGTAACCCCACCTCAGCCTTTTCTTACTCCACCTCTCCCAACTCCTCCATCTTAGCCACCTCTCTCCATCCCCGCCCCACAGTCTGTCTGTGATTAGTAATTCTGCTGTATCAGATGTCCCTGATCCTCTCTCCTCGCATGCTCAGGCAGATTGAGCCCTGGCAGGGGGACTGAATAGCCAACATACTGCATGATAATCTATTTAACACTTTTAGCTCTGTTATTTGCAGTCACTGACAGCCCTTCTGGGTTATTAGCAAATGTCTTGAGGCCAAAAGTAGCTCATAACTGACTGAGTTAGGAGAACCTCCTAATTACTTTTCATTCAACTTTTATATATATTATATATAGAGTAGGGCCGGGACTTTAACGCGTTAATTTCGATCAATTAATTATAAAGATTTTAACGCGATAAAAATTTTAACGCGAT
>JAQMCX010000033.1:11194556-11262884 GCA_029814765.1 Acanthurus leucopareius
AACACTTCGCGCAAAACCCTTCCCCAAACCCCCCCTCTTCCTAAAAAAAATTTTAAAAAAAATGCTGGGTTTATTTTTTTTTTTTTTTTTTTTTTGCTTTTCAGGGTGAGAAGATCAAAGAGAAGCTGACGCCAATCCTCAATCTGCTGACAGAGAGCTGCAGGGCCCACCGAGAAACACGCCATTACATCAGGAAACATGTAAAACCCCCCCACAGCATTATACTAAGAGGCTCATGTCACAATTTGTCTCTCACATTTTTCAATCATTTTTGAAACTAGTATTATTTTAAAATATAAAACTAAAACTATGATGTATTCTGATCATCAGATCCTGCCTCCTCTGAGAGATGTATCGCATAGGCCAGAGGAAGGCTGCACAGTGAAGAGTCGTCTGATCCGTCTCATGACTCATCTGGACACGGAGGTCAAACACTGTGCTGCCGACCTCATATTTGTCCTCTGCAAGGAAAACGGTAAGAGCAAACATTATCACTCTCAATAAACTAAAAAGGATGTACTTTGCTTTCATTTGGATCAGATTTTATTTTATTAAAATTTAAAGGTAGATTTAACAGTAAAATAGCGACAAAATACACTGAAATATAGGCATAAATGGAAAATGACTTAATATCATTATAAAAAAAACCCATATTTAGCTTATTTTATTCTTCCAATTATTTTACCTTCCTTGTCTGTCAGCGTTGGTTTGTAGCATAAACATCGTCATGTTATGTCTTCTGTGAGATGAGAGTAGAGGGAAAGGTTGAAGGACAGTAACAATGATTATGGCTGAAATTCTTTTAAATTTGGTGTAGATTTGTAATTTGGATTTGAGGGGTTAGAAATTTTAGAATCTGATTTTAAAGAGTTTGTTAAAAAGATGGCAGGTAACGATGCGATTATCACGAAAAGTTTTTCTTTGTCTCCACCAATCACCACCTTCACCTCTTCTGCCAGTGAGTCGTTTTGTCAAGTACACAGGCTACGGTAATGCAGCGGGCCTGCTGGCCACTAGAGGTTTGCTGGGGGGCCAGAGTTCCAGGACCCCCAGCTCTGACAGCCAGTACTCGAGCGACTCAGACTCAGACACTGAGGAGTATCGGCAGGTCAAAGATCGCATCAACCCGGTGACAGGGCGGGTGGAGGCAGAGCAGCCAGACCCCATGGAGGGCATGACAGAGGACGAGAAGGAGGAGGAGGCCAAGAGGCTGATCATGCTCTTCAACAAGCTGTCCAAGTCAGTGAAATGACAGAGACTCAGACACAAAGAATCTCTTATTAATAACATTTTTTTGTAGAGATCACTAAGATCAAGTTTATTAGTAAAAATCTTCACAGTAGAAACAGTTTGAAAAGATCAAAACCACCACACTTAGTGTCAAGTGAAACACGGAGCAGGCAGAGATTCAATTAGAACAAAAAGAACAGTGCTAGTAATGTTTAAAAAAATGTTAACCCTCATGTGTTTTGCAGAGATAGCATTATCCAGCCGATGGGAGTGGATTCAGAGGGGAAGCTGGTCCCAATGTCCGGACTGAGGGAGAATTCCCTCACAGAGGAGAGGGAGTCCGGGTCAGAGAACGACGGGGAAGCAGAGGACGGAGAAAAGAACTAAAACATGCCACATCCATTCATCCAGCTGATGATTCCCTCTATAAATATCCCATTTCTAAAATATGAAAGTACGTAAATACAAATAAAAAACAATGTAGTTCTCGCCCAGCTATCCATTCTGGAACTGAATGTACTGAGAGTGGACATAACAGCTGTTTTTCTTTTACTTATTCTTGTGTTGATTCAGACTAATTATATAGAGCAGCATTAAGGGCACACAGGTTTGAATAAAGAATTAAAATAATAAAAAGAATAAAAATTTTGGCTGCAAGACCAAAAGTGCATCAATCTCATGAAGAGTTGATACCCAATGTGGTCTCAAACTATGAGTACAAATGCAGACCAAAACAAAAAGAAAAGAAAAAAGAATAAACAGAACTAATGGTAGATGTAGACATGAACTGATCCTATGGAAATAACATGATGGTATCTTTCAGTGTTTAAATAAAGTTTGAAAATCTCACTGTCTGACCGAGATGTGTTTTTAGGGCATAGTTTCATTCAGTTTCTTTTATCCAGTTGCTTCAGAATGAAATCAGAATAGGCTGTCATCTGGTAGACATACTCAGTGATTAGCAGTGACCATTCAAATGGACAAGATGAAAAAGCAAAATTCTTATGCAGCTTATTTACTTTTTCTTGTGCAGTCTCTGAAGGGTTGTAGAATATAACAGTCTCAGATTCGACTCAGGTTTATATTTTCATTTTGGGCTGAAACTGTCTTGTGACACAAGATCAAAAACATGTAGAATGATTCCAGATGCTCTGATCACATATGAAACTGTGCAGCTGAATTTGAGGCTTTACTATCACATTTTTTTATTGGAGGTTTAAAAGTGATGTTACAGTATATTTATTTTACTTTGCCCACAGTATATTAGTTTTAATAAGGGGGTCCAAATAGAGCTCAGACTGTACCGCTTTATCTGATTATAAATGTTGCTACATGTTTGGAATCACAACTTTCATCATGACACATTAGCTCTAAACAAATAAATAAGATCATTATCAAGATGACTGAAGCCTCAGGGTGGCATTGCACACTGAGGGAAAATCTGCTATTTCTGTGCCCTTATATCAGCCCAAACACATTACATTCATTGCAAAACGAAGAGTGAGTGAAAAGAGATGGTTTTTATCTCATAAGCTAAATGACAGAGTTCTAATTAGATTCAATTTCTTTGCAAAAAATAGCACCAGGGTAGCTAAAAAAATAGCAACAATAATAAAACTGGTGGAAGACAAATCCTTTCAAATCAAGGCATAGTCTAATATTTTATGTAATTAAGGTAAATTTTTTAATACTTAAACCTTGAATATATTTTCTACTTTATGCAGAACCAGCAAATTTGACAGGTGAGTGATCGTTACTATCAGTATCAATACCTGATCTGTTCTTTTTGGTGTAAAATGAACATATCAAATGTTCAGACAAGATGTAATCATGATTATTTTTTAGATGCTTTTGTCAAGTTTAAGGATTAAAATAAAAAAGGGGAAATGATGACGCTCTTCAGGCACAGCAGAGTGTGTCAGCACGTCTCCATCATCTCTTCTAGAGACATCTGCAGTTCTACAGACTGCAGGGAGGAGGCGCCACCTCCAACAGCCATATTCTTCAGTACCTCCATTGAAGTCAGAGTCACCTGAGACAGAAAAAAAAGCAGAAGTCAGACGCAATGACAATAATGACAGGAGCATGATGGCAAATTTGAGCTCGACAGAAGCCATGAAATTCAAGAAAGCCGGAGCAATGAGACGTGTCAAGCTGTTTTTTGTTTTGTTTTTTTCTTCTTTAGGGTTTTGTGTGAGCTTTTCATTTCTCAGCATGCACTCCTCTGTGAAGGCTCAGGGGCAGAAAAACCTTTTTACACCAGAGGGATCAGCTGTCACCACCAGTATTCAGCCTTTGTTCCTCTTCTGTGTGATTAATCAATACTGAGACAAAATTGCCTCTTGAAATGTGCCGCTGACTACCGCTCCATTGAGTTGGCAATTTCGGCAGTTTGATCACTCATGAAATTTGATAGAGGCATGTGAAGCAAAAAAAAAAAAAAAAAACCTCTACCAAACTGAAAAGGTGGTTCGAGATCTTTGAGAGCACAACACTGTCTGTGTGTTTTTAATAATTTAAAGGCACTCTCACCTCCACTGTGATGAGTTTCTTCTCCCAAGGCCTGTTGTCTGGGTCAGGCCACTTCTCACCGAGGCAGAAGAACAGGGAGCAGGGAGGGCAGTCTCTCCCATCGATGAAGTCCAGTATACCTAAAGGAAAAACAACAATCAATCACTACAACAAACAACCAAGATATGCCGCACACATGTATTCACAGGTATACTAATGAAAAGCCATAATTTTTTTTTTATCCACCTCGCACAAAGTCCTTGAACTGGTACAGTGCTTCGGGATGCAGTTTAGAAATCTCTTGAGGCTTTCTGCTTCTGTCAAACTTAGAGAAGCTCCAAAATGCTTTGCTTTCACCGCGCCGTTGGCTGTAGACCACATGACCCGACACCCCCAAGTCCAAAGCAACCAGCCTGTCCAGGATGCGTTGGGTCAGAGTCACTTGGGTTTGGTCCAGCATGGCTCCAGGACTTGGCAGAGAGATCAGGGAGAGTCCTGACTGGGGATCCACAGCTGGCCCACTGAGATCAGGGCTGATGTGTGAAGACATTAAATCATTAGAATTTCAGCTTATTGGCACGTTATATGTCTGCAAATAACCCTAAAAACATTGAAGAAATATTTGACATTTTGGAAAATACAGTTCTGTGCTCTCTTGCCAAGAGAAAGGTTGATACCACTTTCATATCTGCATGATAAAAATGTAGGCACAGTCAGGAGATGGGTTAGCTTAGCTTAGCATGAAGACTTCAAACAGCTTGTATTTTTAATACATTAAGCAAAGCTAATTATAAGTTAATTAGTGAGCTTGAGTTGGACTTGTAAGGAGATTTTGTTATTTTAAGCAAAGCCAGGCTAGCTGTTTCCCCCCGTTTCCAGTCTTTATGCTAAGCTAAGCTAATTGGCTCCTGGCTTCACCCATATACTTGTAGTGACAATGGTATGTTGTGGGTAAAAGTATATGGTAATAATATGGTAAGAGTGGTGCAAATCCTCTCATCTTTGACTTTCTGCATTAATAAATATTATATTTCCAAAAAAATTAAACTATTTGACTATGACAGTCAATATGAAGCTAAACTGGGGACACTAACCAGCTGCCAGACATGTTTGATTCGGAGAAAGTTTTGTCTTCATGTTACCTGTAGACTAAGCTGATTCCAGCTTCATTCTCAACCAGCTGCTCCAACACCTTCACCCCTCTGTAGTACACTGATATCCTGAACTGAGTCTCTAAGGATTCAGAAAGAAAAGGCGTGTGTGAGACAATTTGTGAGACAGCTGGACTCCGAACTGTATTCCTGTTTAAAACACATTTATTAAGTCACTGATTTTTATTCATATTGACAGATAACATTTTTTTTAAATGTCTTTTAAAAGATATTTAATTTGAACATTTTGTGAGACATTCATTTTTAAGTGTCTGTTTAAATTTATTTTTACAGTGGCATCAATCAACTTACTGAAATTTTCTCCATCTCTTGTCTTGTTCATGGTATTTAGGAACTGCTCAACCAACTGCCCGTCACAGGCCCCTCCCACAGCTCCCTCCATTGGATGTGCCGGTTGCTCAGGCAACCCAGCTTCACCCACTGCACCCTCAAACATTACTGGATACTGCTGTTGCCCAGGCAACGTGCATTCACCAATCACAACTGGGTTTTGGAGCTGTTGTTGCTCGGGAGGAGGCTCGAAGCCTGCAGTGCCCTCTGTGGAAAAGTTGGAGAAACTGGAAAACTCTTTTCTTGGAAAAGTACCATGGATACTCTTGTTTTGTGCTCATACTGCAGCAGTGAGGAGACAGTGATGAGCTGAAAGGTCTACCTGTTTCAGGGCCAATGTTCAGTCCCTTCAGACACTCCTGGAGGATATCCTGGTTGATGGTGGATTCTGCTGGCAAATATTTATCTATATTAAATATTAATATATCTCAGAAAAGCAATTCCACATTACTTGCTATCATATTAATCATGTCATGAATTAATATTCTGAGACACAAAACTCATAAAGAGGGGCTCCCTCACCTGAAAAGACACCTCCCTCTGAAATGTAGAGATAGTCATCCAAACCCGGGCTCTTAAAAATCATAGACACACATTTTGAATGAGTTCATATGCAACTAATACATAACACAACCTTTACATTTAACTCCCTGTGTTCCTGCAAGTCTTACTTCTTGTGTAGAAAGGCCAATATCCTCAAACAAATCAGTGTCATCTTGGTCCTGGGATCCTGCAGAAGAGTTAGCTTTGAAAGGGAAAGAGCTCAGTTAATATTTGCTGCTTATTATCTTTTGATCATTCATTCTCCCCAGAAACACCCCTTTAATCTTATAATCCCCTTTACAAATTGCATTGACTTGCATGCTCTGCATTTGCATATTGCCAGGACAAATCTCAACCACAGAAGCACAAGTTCAGTCATAATTGCACACAACAATGGATAACAGTGTGAAGGTGAGAGGTGATCATGTGTGATGGCTACGAGACATGGTCACACTTTTACAAAGATGTCTTATCACCCACATGTGAGCATAAATCAGCAGCATCTGTGGTGCATTTAATGTATTACCTGATTTTTTTTTTTTTATATTAATCTGATTTGATCTGCAATAGTACAGTGATATGAAGAACCAACTGATGCCTCTCCTCATCCCAGGATTACAGTTAAGATACACAAGCTGAATAATTTTGCATAAATAAAACTGAAAGAGAGAGGGAAATGAAATGTGTGATTGGATTTTTGCAAGCCAGAGAACAATCTCTTTCATGTTATTTTGTGCAGTTGTAATACCAGGTGCCAGTACACATCACAGTACCATCACACGCAGATCTAATTCTGATTTTTTGCACACTTAATCAGAGGAAATAGTCCTCTTTTTTTAACTTGCCTGATCTGCACTACAGTAAAGGACAGATATCTATCAACGCCCTGATGGATCCTCACCTCCTGATGCTTGCTCATCTGGCCAGTGGAACACTTTATGTGGGTTAGCAGGATCGTTCTTGTTGTCAGAGACCATTTTGAAGCCTTTGGCTCGCAGGGCGCTGCGAAAGTTCCTTTTCCACACTGAGGCGTCTCCCTGAGCCCGGCCGTTGCCGCTCACCTCTGCCCAGGCCTGCAGGACAGAAACCATCATAATAATGTGTAGGAAACCATTAATATAAGATATATTTATATTATATACACTTTAACTAACTATACTGTCACTGGTGCTTTTAAAAAATATGTTATTTATGATGACATGTGCATGTGAAATACCTTAAAGATGAGAATGTCGATGTCTGAGGAGTCATGTCTTAACGCATGTTTCCAGGGGATGGAGAACTCTGTCTGCTCCGGGTTTGTCCACTGGACGCCAGGATACTTGCCGCTGTCGATCTGGGCCCGTAGCCACGGGATGAGCAGTGGTTTAGAGTGAGACATCACTGCAAGAGTGAGAAAAAAATTGCATTGGTTTGCTGGCGTGTAAGTGTCAGGGGCAGGGATCTCCATTGGGCAGCAACACAATCAACTATGACACAACAAATTTGATACATTCTGTTATCCTGTTTAGTTTAAGATTACTCTCTCAGTATATGAGTAATATGCAAAACTCAATATTATAGTCCTGCAGCTATCACACTCAATTGTACTTTGCACTGAGTGCAACAGCAGATCAGAGAGAATCACAATTATTACACAAGGATAACTAAGCCAGGTTCAATGTTTCATTGCCGTCATTATACACATGTACTCACAGGTTTATAGTAATTGTTAGTCTTCAGGTGAGTATTTTAGTAATTTACTGACTTGGTTTGTACAAAAAAATGTAATCAAAAAGTTAAACAACATTAATGTGAGTAAATGCAGTAAAAAGTAACTCAAACTTTGCAAGTTTTAATAAACTTTTCATTCAAGTGTGGGAAATAGATTTCTAAAAGATCCTAATGCATATACAGTTTTATAGAGTCAACATCATACAGCAAATTATGCATCAGCAACCTGATTTCTTTGATTGTATGGTGTTGTTTAGAAAAAAAACAGCTGATATTTGCAGCAGTAGAAGAGGAAGCAGACTATTATGAGGCCAGAGTGGTTCAGCTTTCAATACCAAAAATACTCAAGAGCCAATTTTATTTAGAGTCCTTTAATTGTTGGAAACTCTCCTTGTCTCTTTGTAAAGTTTAATGCACATTCATTTCAGGTTTGGTCTTACTGTTTCTATGCATAATTGCATTTATAGTGAAATGGGCTGTAAAGTTACATTAAGTAGAAATACTCAAGTACCTAAAACACTAAAAGTATCAAAATGAGACACAATACAGTGAACGCTGGCCTAAATATTGAACAGCCAAGTTAGCAAAGTAACTTCCTCCCTCTGTCTGCAGATGTAACACAGTTTAATATTCCCTCGATCATGAGTGACAGAAGAGATGGAAACATAAACAGCTGAACCGAAGACATGGACCGAAAACTCACGTGAAATGTGTAAACAGCGCGAGCAGCTCCAGCAAAAACTCCCCCACCAGGAGTGACGAGGTGTCCCGGGTCAGAAATGTGAAGCAGGTTAAAAGCCGTGAGTGTTGCGCTCAGCTGAGTGAAGCTTTGACAGAGAGCGTCCCTCGGTGCCAGCTGACGAGTCCCTGAGACACCGTCAGGACTGCGGCGGCTCTTTACACGGCGGAGGCTTTCACGGGAAAGTCCGAGGCGTCAGTTTCGTTTTCCAAATGTGACGTCATCGGCGTTTTAGATACCAGCCCGGACCGCTGGGTGGGGTCACGCACTCTCACGCGACTGTCTCACACACATATAAATACACACACACACACACAGACACATGCACACAGAGACACGCGCACACAAATGCATGCATGCACGCGCGCGTTATGTAGTTTGAAAGGTAAGTACACTTTATGTCAATAAAAGTACTACAGCCAAATGATAAAGGTGCTGTTACAACTGAAAGTTAATATTTAAGCTACATTTTGTGAATAAAATTAGGAAAAAAATACTTGAAAATCTAATTTTTTATTTTTTTTTTTATCATAATAGCCATATCATTTAACTTTCATATGGTTCTAACTATAAATTCTTTGCATTGTGGATTAATCTCAACATTTTCTCCAAAAAAATGATTGTTTTGTTTTTGGAGTATATGAAGACTGAGCAATTCACACAGTTAGGGACTTTCCACAGTGACAGTTTCTCAATTCTGGCTTTGTGATAACAATTAGGTCTATTTGTTATTAATAGATTGACATTATTAAAATAAAGCAAGGAAAAGGCAGTGGATCCTTAAAGTAGATCCTAAAGGAAAAGTAAATACTAACATTTTGCAGAAATATTGTCAAAATAGTTGCCAGTAAACTTTTTTGTCAATCAATCAGTTGACCCTCTGGTCATTTCCTTTTTTAAGTACTTTAATAGATAATAAAACATCAAAATTTTAAGTTGTTCAGGTTTTGAATTTAGAAAATCTTAAATCTGTAATGTAACAAGTTACAAAGTAAAAAGTACTATGTTACCCTTTAACACATAGTGGAGTATGAGTATAGATTCAAAAATATATATTCAAGTTCAGGTATTTGAGTAATTGTGCTTTAGCTAAGACACTTTAAAAGTTCCGTCAGTCAGATATCCTTAAAATGTACTCTACTTACATTTTCCTTTTCGAAACTTTGACTACTGAATGGTGCCAAGTCTCCACATCAAAGCCTAGTAAGTTGCATCATGTAGCATAGTTGTGATGTCACAAGCAAAGCCTGCAGGTGCAAATCGAAATTTAACTCGAGCTGAGACTCTTTCCTCCTTCAGCAGATGAGTGTGAAAACAGCTTACATGTCAAACTGCACTGAAAATGTCAAACATCCAAGTCAGGTAACATCTGATGTGAAAGTGGTGCTTGATTCTAACTTTGACCTCAAACCAGATCTTAAACAACTAGAAAGCCTTTCTTTTAAAAAATTAAGAACAAGCTGAGTTGACCTAACTCTTAAGGTCTAAACATTCTCGCTTTCCTCACGAAAATGGTTGTAACAAAACACCACATGCACTTTAGAGAAATGAAACACCATTTGTTCTTTGCAGATTTTATTTGTTTCTCAAATACAGGAGAGTTAATGTACAGAAGGACAAAGAATTTCATCAAGAACTGTACAATATATACACGCCTTTTTTTTCCTTTTTTTATGGAAAATTAGATTGTTTTCAAAATAAGTCATAGTATGCACAAACATCAAAATGATAAAAATGAAATGACTATTTCCTCTTTAAATATTACTTATTTATACTCCTTCTTCCCACAAGGGAAATGGAAAGTTTACTTATTTTTCTTTGCACCTGCATGACTGATGATTGAACTGAAGCACAACAATGTTAAGTTTCAAATAAATTTTCCCATTCTCTTTTTTTTCCTTTTCTTCCTTTTTTTTTTCTATTTTACACCCACTGTATCGCATCCAATATTTCTGTCTTGATGTCTGTTCTTCTGTATAGAGGGGAAGACGGCTTGGATATGTGGGTTAGGATTGTATACTGAACCTGTCGGGAATAAAAAGGTATTTAAAATGTTAGGGCAGCAACCCAGCGCTTGTGAGAGTTTAAGTTAAAAACCTCCGCATATAAATAATAAAAATGTGTTTATATATTATCACACAGCGGACTGGTGCTGCCCTTCACATAGCACAGGATGAGAGAGAGAGAGAGAGAGAGAAAGAGAGAGAGAGAGAGAGCGTTTGTTATCACATTTCATGTTTCTATCCGTGGACGAGTCCATGTTCACGCTGCTCACGGCACACTCTACACGCAGTTTTAAAAAGCATTCTCACCCTCTTCCACTCTTTTCAAAAGCCAACAGCTGATGTTAGTCTTCAAAAAATAATTTATGTAAAAACTAAGTGGTAATAGTTTCTCTTTGAACTATTGTCTTTATGACACACAGTTAACAAGATGTCAGTGGCTTCTCCGTTGACGTTGACTTGGCGTTGTGGCTCCTCTTTTGTCCTTCCACCTCGCGTCGTTTCCTTTTCATCCAAACGGTCAATTCCCTCCTGACCGGTCGGTGACCCCGAACTGATGGGGTCTCTCCTTCTTACAAAGAAAGACGTTTCTTTAGTCATTGATCAACAACAAGAAAAAGAACAGAGGCCAGTGTCCGAGGTCACATGAGCAGACCCCCTCGTGTTCGTCAAAGGCCTTTAAAAATTCATCCTCACATCTTGGAGACTTGAAGAGGGTCGGGGGGGCTGTACAGTAGAATCCATCTCATTATGGTTTTTTTTTGTATTTTCTTTTTTTAAAATACTCCTGCTTTAATTCATTTCCTTTCTCTTTCTGCGGTCGCCTCAGGCTTTGGTGCTGAGCGTGAGCAGCTCGATGAAGGAGCTGAAGAGGGTGTCGAGCCAGCTCTGGTTGGCCATGCACTGCTGCACCACTTCCTCTTGGCCCGGGTCCTCAGCTGCCTGCTCAATGGTGTTGGTCTGGAAACGAGGAAACATAGACAGATGACTGTGACTGAAACCAGGGTCTTAAGCGAAAAAGGAAAACAAAAAAGCAGGCTGGCTCTGTGTAGTATATCTAATGAGATTTGTGCTTTATTATGCAGAGTATACAGTTTATATCGATGAGAAAGTGTTTAAATATCCACTTGCTAAAAAAAAATACATTGTGAAGCATGTTTGTATTGACAGCTACAGCTCCACTGTAAGGCTAGAAACATGTTCGCTTACCTCTTTCTTGCACTGTAAGAAGGTGTGATATTTATAGTGATGCAGGGAGTGGTAGAGACTGTAGATCCGATACGAATCGGCTGACAGTTTAAGGTCCTAATATAAAAGAAGGAGAAAGACAGAAAAGAAGCAGATTTGAGATGCAGCTAACTTGGTCATCTTCAATGGAGAGGAAAACACAGTTTCAGTGAGTATTAATCCCGCAGTTCTATTTAAGAGAGAGTGAAAGTGGAGCAGGTTTAGAAACTCACAGCAGGTGTGAGAGGGGAAGCTGCTACTGTTTTACAATAATGGCTAATTTTGTGATTGCCAAGGTTTCTGGGTCACCCTGAATCACCCGGTTAGAGGCCAAACATCTCTAACAACAGTCCACAGAAATCTCCATAGCATAGAAATATTTGACAACTCAAAAAAGGAGAAAACTAATTTTCATTTTAAAACATTACAGTACATTACATTAAAAAAAGACCATACCAAAGACAAACATAGCTTATATTGCAACAACTCTCCAAATATTTATAATATATTAAGTGAAAAACAAAGCAAACAAATTTGCTTTGTTTTTATTTCGCAAAAATCCCTTCAAAATCTGCATGTTATTAATCTATTCAGAGCCTAATGACTCTTCAAACCCTAACACACACCTACCTGTGGTTTAGGCAGGGTCTTTTTGACTCTGTTGAGGGTCTTGCGGTTGTAAGCGTCCCCGCTCAGCCGCACCCTCACCACTCCTGAGTCCAGGGGGTCTACAATGATCTGGGGGTAGGCATGCAGGACCTCCTGTCAAAGAAGAGGCAGAAAAAGGGGGTTCAGTGTTGAAGCTGACACAGAAAGACATCTTTGCGTTTAAAAAAAAAACAGGCTTTCCATGTAACTTTAGAGGTTAAGGACTTATTTACGTTACTCTTCATGGTTTTGGTCATGTTTGATGGCTGTTTTTTTGTTTGTCTTTGAACCAGATTATGGAAAAACTACTGGCTAGATTTTCATGAAACTTTCTGGAAAGGGTGTAGCATGAGCCAAGGAAGAATCCATTCCAATTTAGAGCAGTTTTGTATTACTGGGGACGATGCAGAATTATTTTTCATTTTGGCATTAGGATTCTGCTGTGGGTTGGCCTGTGGACCCTGGCTTCAAAGAGCAGCAGTGGTCAAGACATATTGACAGTAAATAAAGAGAGGAGGCAGCATACCAACAACAAAGATGTGAATCAGAAAAATATAACATTATTTCATTCTTATTGATTTATAGCAGTTACATTCTAAAGCACAAATACACACACCCACAACTCCACACAACCCTGCAGGAAGGTGCTGCATTGCTTCAGTTTTTCTAAGTGCAGACAAAGAGCACATCAAACAGACACACCGATCTGCAGCTCTTTACACAGCCAGTGACTTACAGAGCAGAGAGACAGAGTGAGACAGAGACAGCAATGTGACCCCGTTGCTATGTTTTTAACCCATAGTCTGACCTCACAACCTACGCAGTCATCGACTGAGAATTTCAAGCCCGCTACCCTCACCCTGACAACCACAAACATCCAGAGTAAAGCAAATAACAACAATTATAATGATAATGACAAAATAAAGGCACACACAGGGTCTCCAGAAACACACACACACTGCCACACACTTCAAGTGGGTCATAAATGATGATCGAGAGGTCATGCTGAAGCTTTTGCAAAGCAAAACCATATAATAAAAAGTAATACTTTTGGAAATGTGACCAGTCTTATATAATTGTTTCACTTGTAGATTTGCATATTATAGAAGAGTGGACTTTTTGCCCTGGCAGAGGTATGCAATCCCTGAGTGCCATTCAAGTTAATAATAAATCTGTTATTTACTTTTCAAATTAGAATTAAGAATATCAATGTCAACCTAAGGTGATTTAATTTTACAGTGACATGAATGAAAAGAGTGATAAAGGCAGCTGATCCTCACGTCTGAAAAGCTGTAATCAGCAAAATGATTGACATTTTACATAATAAATTAATTCAATGGTTACTTAGTTATTGTTGTATATTAACTTTTTGATGGACTAATCAATTCATGTTCTGATTGTTTCAGCACCAGAATCAAATACAATAAGGACATGAGTCTTGTACTCTTCTTATTGACTGACCACTTAACTGTAGTGCTGTTTGCTGCACCATCAAAATCATAATATTCTACAAAATATAAAAAGTAGTTCTGATTTGAATAACAAACGTGAAAATTAAAATTACTGCGAACAAAAGCTGTTTTTTCAGTCATGAGGGACAGAGAGAGAGAAGCAGCACACTGAGGACAGATTACCTGGTGTTGAGAACTCATGCCGACTCTCCTCAACAACCTCCTCTTCTGTTCGCTGAGGATGCTGTCAATCTTCCTCATCGGTGGGAGGTAAAGCTCATCTGGTGGCCAATCAGGGTAGAGGAAGTTTCATTAGTCATCATTCATGTAGCTGCCAATCATTTTAATACCATGGGCGGATTCAAAGCAGCTCTTTCTGGCTGCTGATCTATCAGCATTCCCGGGGCTTTCCTTCAGCCTGTCACACCTTGTTTATTTGGATTTCAAAAAACCATTCAAAGATTCATCCAAACAGGCCGCAGAATTCTCAAACAATTCCCCTGCTACTTGGCAGCTGCTACTTGTCAGTGGTGAGGATGTTTATTCAAACTTGCCCAAACTGCACGCTGATACTTAAAACCACTTTTGAAAATGCCATCAAAATGTCTCGATACATTTAAGCATTTTAAGCTGCAAAAAACAGGCTACCAGACAGACAGGTCTAGCTAATTTAGGATGATTTACAGCACACATACATGCTGCACCTGAGCTTCTCACTCACTCACTTACTTTTTAAAAGAAATCTGACTGTTAATTAGTTTAAGATGCAGTGTGTGCTCTTTGCAGTTCTCACCGTCTGTGTCCTCCAGGGCTTGGATCATGTCAGGGTCCAGAGCTGTGCTCACCAGCATCTCCACGTAGCTCCGGAACATCTCCCTCATGGCACGGTTGTTCACACCACCTTTAACTGGCACTGAATGGACGACAGCAAGAGTTTAAAACCATACGAAACCAATCTTCTGCTATGCTACATTACATAAAGAATGAAGCTTTGTTGCGCTGGACTCAGACGCCATTACAATGACTTCTGATGACAAAATGCGAGCTCAAATAATCAAAACGGCAACTCACTTTCATTCTCACTAGCTGCCTCCTCTGATGAGTCTGAGTCAGATGATGAAGGGATTTCCTTCAGCCACTTCTTTCTCTTCTTGGGTGGTGGCTCTGCCTTCACCTTTGCTGGCTTGGACTTGAGAGGGCGCTCAGCCTTTTCCTTCTCCTTCCTCTCCACCAATTTCTTCTCCTCCTTCGCTCTGCCTCGTTCTGCCGCTGCAGCACGCCTCTCCACTCTCTCATGCTGCAGCTGCACTCGCCTCTCCTTCTCCCTCTCTCTCTCCTTCTCAGACTCCCTCTCTTTCTCTTTCTCCTTAGTTTTGAGGACAGCAGCCCCAGCTTCCTTCTTCTCCCGTGGTTCTTTTGTTGTTGTGGTTGCTGTTCTTGTTTTCTCCCTCTGTTCGCGCTGGACTGGTGGAGGAACTCTCTCCTCTTTCTCAGCTTCTCTTGATGGCACCTGGGTTGTAGGAGGGGAAGCCATTTTGGGGAGGGCCTGGCGTCTGTGACACATGAAATTATTTTAGAGAGACATCCACTTGAAGGTTAAAATGAATGGGTATCATAATGAGAAAAACCTAGAGCACCCCTCAAAGAATGGTGGCAACATATTTCTGACCCCTGACTCTAAGCCTGGTGAGGCGCTCAACTGGTACCTTTGTCTCAGGCCAGACTCTAAGAGGGGTGTTTCCTGATCTAAGCAAAGTGATTTTATCCTACCTAAATTTAGCAAGCCTCAATTCATTATGAATAGGATTTTTAAATGGCATATACTCATACCTAAGAGCAGGTGCCGCTCTGCGCCAAGGTCTCCGAGAGCACACTCTGACATAGTCCTTCTTGTTGACATTCTCCAGAAACTTGACATAGATTCGCTGGTATCGCTTCTTGGCATCTCCAAAGTAGCCAAGATACTGAGCCAGAAACAAGTTATAAAAATGTAATTGTGAAATACCACAGCTTTCAGTCTTATTACTTTGATTGATTGAATGCATACTTTACAGCATGTACTTTTACTATGTTCTAATGCAGCTGGGACTGTGAAAGAATCCAAACCAACATGAAAGTCTGCAGGTGTGGTGAGGTTTCTGAGAGCTTGAGGTGAACTCACATTGCTTGTGGCGCAGAACTGTCTCTGTCCATCTTTGATCTCTGGGCTGAATTTCTGCAGCAGGGCTTTCTGCACCCTCCAAATGGGTGGAGGCTCACGGCCCGTCTGTAGGGCCAGCTGTGCCAAAACACATGACACACAAGTAAGACTCTATAACTGAAGGATTCAAGTTTCAGCTCTCCTTACTCAATACAAAAGGAGCAAAACTAGACTGTCCCCAATGATTTTTGACACAATGACATTCACATATTTGAATAATGATTAATTATTAGTTTAAATAGTTTATTTGGTTTGCCTCTTTATAAGAAGCAAGCATCTTTTTCTCTTTTAGGCATAAAGTATTATGTGGTTCTTACACTGTCAATACCACACACAAAAGAATACCTTGAGTGTTCGGATGTCTTCTACCCGCACCACAAACTCATCCCTTTCTCTGAAGATGCCCTCCCCTCCACTCTCGCTCTCATCCTCCTCACTCTCTCCAACAATGGCAGCATCCTCTTGCTTCTGGGCAAGGTGCAGGGAGGTGATCTTAGGTGGTGGGGGCTCTTCGGGGGAGGCAGGTGACTCTGGAGATGGCATGGGAGACTCCTTTTGAGGTGAAGATGGGGGAGGAGGGGACGTCGGAGGAGGAGTGGCCGGCTGAGGGAGTTCAGCAGGTGGTGGAGGTGGAGGAGGTGGAGGTGGAGGAGAGGGGGATGTGGAAGCGACGGGGCTCAGAGGTTGGGTATTGTCCTGTTGTTCTTCCGGTGGAGGTAGGGGTGAGGGGAGAGACAGAGGAGGGAGGGGGGAGTGAGAGGGAGAGGAGGAGGATGAGGCAGGAGATGGAGGGACAGAGGGAGGTTCAGGAGTTGCTGGTGCTGGAGGAATCTCAGGAAGGGCCGCTAGAAAGAAAGACAGGAAAGATTCGGTCAATTTCACATATCAGTCCACATCAAAACAGCCACAAGAATTTAATCAAATAGTTTTTCAACATATACATTAGGGGACATTTTACCAGATTTTAACAACAGCAACAGCTAAGTCTAAAAGGAAAGTTTTTAATTTTATTGCACTGCAGAAAAATGAGTGTTCATGATGATGAGGCATGAGATGAATAGAAAGAAAAACTCCTATCCTCACCATCAAGAATAGGGGCACCGAGAGTTTCCAGCTGTGGTTCTCTCTCCTCTGTTATATCGCTCTCTTCATCCCCTCCTGTGCTCTTCTCTTCCTCATTCTCCTCCTCTTTGTTCTCATCCATGTCTCCATCTTCTGGTTGGAGGACATCAGGCTCGTTGGACTGGGGCAGAGCATGAGGGGTATGCATGGCAGGCTGTGGGCTAAGAGTGGGGGGCTGGAGTGTTGGAGTGAGTGGGGACTGGGTAGGCTGAGAATGAGGCTGGGGAGGCGGAGGAGACAGTGGGGGCTGGATGTTGGAGGTTAGCTGAGGAGTGTCGTATAGAGCAGAAATGGCTGAGGAGATGCTCTTCTGGAGGTCCTGGTTCTTTCCAACTGAGTCCTCCTCGTCAGACGAGAATGACGGCAAGGTCTCCAGGTTCCTCTTCAGCTCGTCTTCTAAGCGCTTGGGGCTAGAGCAGTTGCCAAGAGCCAGACCCCCATTCCCTTCACCATCCCCGAATGGTGGTGGTGGCGGTGGAGGAGGAGGTGCAGGAGATAGCGGGCGCAGACCCCCAGATTTACAGGGTGAGTTTTCACCATTATCGGGTTCCATTCCTGGTGAGATGTCCAAGCCAGGGGGTCTCTTCCCTGTCTTTAGGAAGTCCAAGAATGAAGCAACAAAGCCAGCCTTGGATTCAGAGTCTTTCTCATCACCCTGCGAGTAATAGAAAAGAGAGATTTGCAGTCAAATATCACCACTAAAATAGTTAAGTCCACAATTCAAATTATTTGAATCTACTGCTTAACATAACAAAGATATAACTGTGTATCTCTTACTCTGTCCACCAGCCCCTCATCATCAACTCCTTCACTCATCATCTGGCTTTTCTGTTTGTTCTTGTCCTGACTTCTGGTGCTGTCAGTGCTGCAGGGAGGTCCAGGGCTTAAACCAAGTGAGGGAGCAGAGCCCACCGACCCATCAGACAAGGCAGGGTCAGTGCCGGACAAAGAGTCTGTCCTCAGCAAGGCATCAGAGGAGGACAGGGTACCAATTGGCAACTTGATCTAAAGCAAAAGAGACAAATCCAAAAGATTCAATATAATTTTGTCTGAATGAGCAGACACTGATTTCCAGGACTAGAAAACAAAGACAGAAAATTCATTTTAAAATGATATTTGCATTTCAGATAGCAGGACAATTTACAACAGACTGACTGAGCCAAACCCTAAACGTGACTAGTCTGAGTTTAAAAAAAGAAAAAAAAGAGGGAGTAAAGAGCAGCGTAAAAGAAAAAAAATGTTATGGAAAAAGCTAGTAGATGGCATGCACAGGTGAAATAAAGTACAAAAACTGCAGGTATTTGCTGACTTTCCCCTCCATCACACTAATCCTTTCTTATTACAAAGTATTCGCAAACTACCACATTTAGCTTGTTTTTATATTTTTCACAATGTGACTGTACTTAAAGGATAACATGCTTGAATATTTCCACGCCTTTTCTAGACCAAGTAACTGACCTTCAGAGGTGGAATAGGCTCGTGCAGCTGCTGTTGGGGCTGGTGATGAAGCTGCTGTGGCTGCTGATGAAGGTGATGGTGGTGCATCTGATCCTGCTCCTTCCCGCTCATTTCCATGTACATATCCTCCCTCCTTCCTCCTCTGCCTCGGCTTCCGCGTCCCCTACCCCTGCCACGTCCTTCCACACTGAATCCCCCTCCTACTGTTGTTCCACCCATCTCCCCCATCATTCCTCGTGGAGTGTAGGGCTCAGGCATTGGGCGGATGCGGGGCCTGCCTCTTGGCCTAGGGGGTCCCTCTCTCTTGGGTCTAGTGGGCTTTCGGCCCCTCTTCTTGGGTCCATCCTGAGGCAAAAGAGAGTGTGAACTCATAGAGGAGTAGCCAGAGGAGTGGTAGAAGTCAATGTCACCCATTAAAGGGCTGAGAGACCCGCTGCCTCCTCCTCCCTTCCTGCAGCTGGACACCAGGTCTGGCAATAGGTCTGGCAGCCTCCTGCTATTCAGCCGGATGTCAGCTGGTTGGTCGGCTTTATCCTCATCATCTTCAAATTCATATTCTTGAGCATAACTTTTCTTAGGCAGTGTGTTTGGGTCTCTGCGCTCCTTCAACAGGTGGAAAGAGCTGGACTTAAGGAGTTTCTTGGGACGTGATGAACAGAAAATGGGAGATTGGAGGCCTCCAGAGCCAGCTCCTGCGCTAGTTCCTCCAGGCCCAGATGATAGTTTGGCTCCAGAGTTGTTGGGTCCAGCATTATTTGAACCCATACCCATAGCTGGGGCCTGGGACTGTATCAATCCTAACTGTTCAGTGTTTACAGTGGATGGGAGCTCATGGGTTTTGAGGGAATCTAGATCCAGAGTCATGGTATTGTTGCTAGGTTCTTCAAGGCCATGACAGTACGGTTCATAACCCTGATCTCCACCATGGTGACCCATTATATCATAGCTAGCTCCACTACTTCCCCCTGCTCCACCTGCACTCTGTCCACCTTTCATGGAATCCATTCCTTCTTGCCCAGTGTGGCTTTCATTCATCTCCTCTTGTCCTGGTCCTGCACCTCCAGCACAGCTTGACTTGTAGTCCTCTGCACAAAACATGTCTTCCATCCCTGGAAAAAAGGAGCGGTCCTCATCCTGGAGGAGGGAGTCTGGAAAGCAGATGGAAGTGAGTGGTACAAAGCGGTTACTTTGTTGATTCTGGTCTGCTTTCTCCACAGGGCTGACTGTGTCAAACTGGTGCTGCTCCGAGCGCTGTTGGTCCAGCTGGCTCTGCTGAGGGGTGAGCTGGGATGAGAGGGGCTGCTGCGGGTCAGGCTGAGGCTGGGAGTGGGCTGAGGCAGATGGTGGGGGTATGTGGTGAGGGTGGGGTTGGGAGTGAGGGTGATGAGAGTGGGTTTGTTGGTGCTGAGAGCTGGGGTGCTGCTGTTGTTGCTGCTGCTGTGGGTGGTGCTGTGAGAGATGGTGCATATGAGATGGGGTGGATAAGCCTATATCGGGCTCAGACAGGAAGGAGTGGAGTTCAGAGGCTGAGTGTTGCTGCGAGTGGTGGTGGGATGGGTGCTGCCTTTGCTGCTGCTCCTGCTGCTGTTGTCTGTGACGCTCACTGCTGCCTCCACTCCTTGCCCCACTGCCTGCTCCACCTCGTCTGTCCTCTGCAACAGCTACGTCTGTGCTGGAGGTCTGAGAAAGGGAGCGCTCCAGCATGTCCAAGGAAGACACCACAGAGCTTTGCTTAACCTGGCTTTGCTCATGCTGATGTGGAGGGGGCCCGTGGTTGTAGTGAGCAGCAGCCACCTCCAAAGCCTGGGACTGGAGTTGGAGCTGTAGCTGGGAGGTTTGGGACTGAGACTGAGCCTGATGTTTACTCGAACCAAGAGTGCCACCAGCACTTTCCATTACAGCTTGTTGTTGGCTGATAGAGTGCTGCTGTTGGGGATGAGAGTCCATTTTATGGTGCTGTTGATGTTGCGAGTGAGAATCAATTTTGTGGTGCTGCTGATGCTGATGGGAGTCCATCTTCTGGTGCTGTTGATGCTGAGGGTGAGAGTCCATTTTTGGGTGCTGCTGATGTGGTTGGTGGGAGTCCATTTTGTGATGCTGTTGGTGTTGCCGATGAGAGTCCATCTTGTGGTGCTGTTGATGCGGCTCCAGCTTGTTGCGTGTGGTGTGGGACAGTACGGACTGAAGCAGGTGCGACGGCTGACGAGACTGATCGGTGGGAGAGTCCATGAGGGAGGCAGCGGCTTGAGATTGGGAATGTTGTTGCTGGACTTCAGGCGTTTTTCGAGGATAAGGGATTTCTGCACGCTCCTGGGACTTCTTTTGGAGCTCCATTTGGGTATGGGACGGTATCTGCGTGTGTGAGGACACATGCTGACTGTGTGAAGAGTGTTGTGGAGCAAGGGAGTGCTGGGTGTACGGATCACCCCGCCCATAGTGGACTACTGAGCCCAGGTTGTCATGGTGATGGAGGTGGGAGTGGACTTGTTCAGCACTGCCTCTCCCTCCACTGCTCCTGCTGCTTCCAACAGACCTTTCATTCCTTTGCTGCTGTTGCTGTTGATGATGGTGTTGCTGATGCTGTTGCTGTTGTTTCTTTAATGACATCTCCAGCTGATTTTCCAGCCCTGAGATGGACCCTCCAGACCCTGCATTTCCTACTCCAGCAGTAGATGTGGCACTATGGGTACGTATGACACTCTGAGGGTGGTACCTCTCCTCAGAGGACTTACCCATGTCGTAGCTCAGCCCTTTGCCTGAATCAGTGGTTGGGGGAACTGACTGAGGCTGTGGCTGTGTTTGTTGGGATGTCTGCTGGGGTTGTTGTTGTGGATGGTGATGAGCAGCCTGGGGAGCAGGACTTGCTTGGGCTTGCAGCAGGTGCTGGATCAAGAACTCATCATCATCATCTACTTCCTCTTGTGATCTCTGAGAGCCCACTCCTAACATGGAAGTGTCAGCCTTTGTTTTAGAGGAGGTGGAATGGTAGGACTGTTGTTGGGAGCTGGGACCTCTAGTATCAGGGTAGCCCTGTGGGGAGGCCAAGAAGGTGGGGGAGAGAACTGAGGAAATGTATTTGTTAGAGCCTCCACCCCCTGGAGATTGTGTGGGGCAGGTGGGCACAGGGGAGTGCAACCCTGGACGGATGATGCCTGAGTTGCCTGATGGAGAGGGACTAGAGTCTGGAATATGATAAGATCCTCCACCACTACCACCTCCACCTCTCTCATTGGTCATACTATTTCCTGCTCCTCCTCCTGATCCAGAATTCCCACTCCCTGTGCCACTACTGCTTCCTCCCCCCGATGCTCCACTACCTGATGAACCACTTGACCTTAAAAGGGCAGGAGAGTGACCTGGGGCTCCATAACCTAGTGATGGGCTTCCAGCTCCGCCCAGAGATGAGGGAAGGGATCCGTAAGCAGAGTCAGCTCCATAAATATCAGTGGAGTATGACTGACTTCGCCCTCCTAAACTCCCATAGCCCTTCCCACCAGTACCTGAGCTCAGATCTTGAGCTTGTGGTGAACTGAAGCCTCCGTAAGTCTGAGTCAAATGGGAAGTAGGGGGCTGATTAGGTGAATATGACTGCGTCTGTTGTTGGGGTGGGGTCTGACCCGTAAGAGCGGAGGTGGGGGTCTTCACAGGGGGCACAGGAGAACCATAGCCTGAAAGGCAGGATTTGGGAAGAGACTGGGGGGCTGAGGTGGAGGTGGCAGGAGGCTGCTGCTGCTGAGGGGCCGGGGGAGGAGGAGCTGGCTGAGGGGGTGGTTGCTGCCTGGAAGGGGCTGCGCTGGAGCTGGAAGTGGGGATTGAGTTGGAAGGATGAGCCCCAGAGGTGGCAGAAGAAGAAGAGGATGAAGAGGAGGTAGAAGAAGCAGAAGGGGGTGTGTGAGGGGTTCTTGAGGATGACGCTGAACTGGCAGAAGAATAGCCACTGCTGGAGCTGCTTTTGGTACCTTTCCCAGCTGAGGAAGAAGATGAGGAAGAGGAGGAGGAGGAATAGGGGGGCTGGATGATTGGCCGATACTGTTCAGTGCGAGAGGAGGGTTTGTGATCAGATGAGGGGCTCTGGTCCCCCAGTGGGCTGCAAGAAAGTCCAGCATGCCTGTGGTGGGTGGCAATCTGCTGGTACCCTGCCCCTCCACAGCTGAGGTAGTGCTGAAGGGAGTGGGCAGCAGAAGATGAGAGCTGTGACTGAGCTGGCGTGGGCCGCTGGTAGTGCTTGATAACGCTGTCCTGCCGGGGAACGGCCCGTTCCTGAGCCGAATTGGACTGGGACTGGGATTGAGGTTGGGGCTGGGCTGATGAAAAGACTGATGCATTGTACAGCTGGGACGACTGGTCCTGGAGCTGTGATGACAGCAGGTTGAACTGGTGTGACTGGAGGTGCCTGGCAGAGGATGCCTGGGCTGATGTGGCACTCGTGGGATCCTGGCTGCCCCTATAGGCAGCTGCAGCAGCACCCTGCGAGGACAGGAGTCTATCAAAGCCCAGGCTAGACTGGGAAGGGGCCTTTATGTGCAGTAGGGGGTCATGTGGGGAGAGCAGGCCATTGGATGTGGGACTAAACGTAGGTGTATCCTGGAGGGAAAGGGAGGCAGCAGGGAAAGAGCGGCTGGAGAAGGATGCTGGATGCTGATAGGCTGAGAGAGCTGACGAGGAGGGGAAGGAGCCAGAGCCAGGAAGGGCTCCAGAGATGAATAGTTCAGGGGGAGCAGGCGTGTGCATTGCTGTTAGGAAAAGGAAGACATAATGGAAAATTACTTCATATACTTTTAACTGTCATTCAAATTACAAAATAAAGAAAGCAAAAAGTATTTAAAAGTATTAAAGAGTAAATCTTAAGAGAGTTAACAGGTATGATGCTTAAAATTTATATGAAAAGGCTTGGGTAGCAACACCATCAGAATAATAATGCAGCCAAACATTAGGAGATTTCTTTAAATGTCATATTGACTGTGGGGCCTGTTTGAATGTCAACACATGAGGAAAGATCTAACACAGCCCCACCTGTCTGCCAGGATGGTGTACGGAACTGTGAGAGGAGGGAAGAGGCAGACGGTGGAGGCTGGGGACCGCGGGACTCCAGGGCTGAAATCAGATTCATGACGGAGGCATCTGGGGCAGAGGGGCTGGCATGGTGCAGGCCCGTATCAAAGAGCCCTGATAGACCTTTGGGTTAGAAAAAACAGAACCATTAAAACTGAATAATTGATTAAATGTACATCAAACTCTTTTGGTGAAAATAACTCTTATGATTGGTAAACTTTTTGAGAATGAATGCTATGACTACAGGCTTTTTCTGAGATCAGGTTCTAACATCTGAGGCTCTGAGCTATAATGTGCACATTTTTCAATGACAATAATCTACCAAGGAGAGACACGATTATTCATTGCCTGGGCCCCTTATGGTGGTGACAAGGAAGGTATGACATTTATCTCACCCAAACTCCGTCCAGCTGCTCCCCAAGCCCCGCCTTGGCCAGAGCTCCCTGGGTGGTGATTGGTGGCATAGCCCTGCAGAGGGTGTGGGGTGGCGTAGGCTTGTCGGTGAAGGAGCTCAGACTCAGGGTGGGATGATCTGGAACTCCCATATACAAGACTACAGAGAAAGGGGAGTAGGGGATTGTGAAGTGTCATTAATTTCAAAGTACATTAACATAAACCTAATCTGTTTCCAGAATGTGACCCTTGAGAAAAGACTGTCTAGGCTTGGCTCATTATTAAAATATACAAAATAGAAGTAAACTGTTCTCCAATTAAAAACCAACACATCAGATGTCAACTTTAGACTGTTTATTGGTTGAGTCTTTAATTGTAAATTCTTAACAGTACCCTTTAAACAAAAACCTATGCACTTGATGAGTCTGTGTTGCACTTCATGATAAAGGAATGGGACATTTTTCAATATCAAAAGTAATTGTTTATGACATAATAACAAACTCAAGAATAATAACAAAGTGTACTACATTTGAAGGAAATCTGTACAACCATCAATTTAAGTGGCATGCATGAATAATATAATACTTAATTTGCAATTATTGCGGATACAACACTTAAACCCTATATAATGTAGACATTTACAAGCAATATAAGCCTTTTATTTAATGCTAAGAACTTGCTAGTTGCAGAACTTTGCTTTACTAACGACAGATGAAATGCGTGGCTGGCTGGCTGGCTGGCTGGCCAGATAACATGCTAGCATTTTTGCTGTTGGTAGCACCGCCTAGCAGCAATGCACAGCAGCTATGGTACAAATGCAGACTAGGCCCAAACTACAAGGCCAAGCTATAACATGTAATAAACCACTGGTGACCAATGTACAGATATAAGCCGTATTAAAAATGCCAGTTCTTAAATTTATCCCAAAGACAAACGATTGATTTGTCTTCAGCCATTGATTATGTTGGTGTAGCTCAACAGCTGGATGGTGCAAGTCGACGCAAATGCATGCTAAGCTGCATGCAAACACAAGCAACTAGCCAGGTTTGTTTATCAAAATATCACTCTCCAAGGGTCCTGGTGGCTTCCGAGTACGATCGGGCAACTAAGTTTGTGTATAAATATCGTAAATACGTGCAGCTAAGTGCGAGTCAATGATGCTTGCGTGCACAGGCCTCAACTGACGTCCATGCAACATAACGCTAGCTTGCAGGCTAACATAAAGCAAAAAGACAGAGCTATCTTGCACAGCTCAAGCAATTTTCATCCTCCTATAAATTCTCCAGCCTTTTTTTATATTTTACAGACATCAAAAATTGCAATTAGAAGCAACAGGGAAAACGTATTTCACAATGTAATTATGCAAATGAACATAAACCACCCAAACCCCAACCACCAATTATCTAGATCACGCTTGTGCAAACTGTATTGGAAATCTCAGTTGCATGGCACCACCTCCACTTTACGATTTTTAATTTTTTTTTTAATATTACTTGATACAACGTAACAATTAAAAAGAAATGTTTCTTCTCGGTGAACAGTTATCAATTCTTCTTGCTGATGTCTATCAGGGGGGCTGCTGTCAGGGGTTTGCTGCGTCTGCACTCTTTGCAGTTGCTATCAAACCAGTGAATTTATCTATCATGGTCTGTGTCCAGGCCTGCACACGGGGGGCAATATTTTCTATGGACGCACTAGACATACCCCCACCTCCAACCCGCCAGGTCCACCTAAAACCCATGTCTGTCAATCACACAATTCATATCCCCAACCTTTCCTTTCTTCACCCCGCCCACCCCCACGACACGCACACTGTTCCATTCCTGTTTATAATATTATAACTATGCAACTGTTTGGATGACAATGCACTACACATAATGGCGAAGCATGGCACTATAAACGAACCCAGTGGCGACAATTTGTTTACATTTGCCACACCGTGCCCTGCAAAGTACCAGTGATGCATGCACATTGTCTGAATCCAATGCATACCTTGCTTTTGCCGATCTCTCGTAACTCCATCCTGCTCCTGCGCCCAAATCACCAAATCCTGTTCCCGGGTAATTTCGATCCATTTATGTGGTGTACAATGTGTGCGATGAGGACGAAAGCAACGAGAACGTCGCAGGGCAGATTACGGAAAAAAATCCAGTCTTTCTCGTTCTCGGTTTCAGGCTATTTTCCCCGGTTTCATAAGCAAGTCCTCAGGAGTGGAAAACACAGCATATTGAAAGAGAAATGGAGGGGAGGAGGAGAAAGCTGGATGAAAAAAGAGGGGGGTCTACGGGGTTATAATCCAACCACCTCCAAAAAAGCCAGTCTTTCTCCTTTTCCTACGCCTTTCACATTTATCATTTCCACGAATGCACGTTTAGTCCAAAATCAGCCTCGTTCATGATGAAGATGCCGCGAATTCGGCCGGTGATGGGCGAATTGCTGATAAACATTTGATTTCAATGCGTCCTTTTTCACAGTCTCTCCTCCCCTTTCTTTAGGCTAGTCTTTGCTACGCTGCTAGCACCAGAAAAAAAGATTGCAATCAACGGGCCACGTTGGTACCAATCACTCCCCATAGACGAGCAAAGAATTTCCCAATTTCAAAATCTCTTTTTTTTTTCTTTGCATGCAAATCGTTCCCACCCCCCTCCGGAGGAGAGCTGTGAGCTAGCAGCAGATGCTAGCTGTCAGTAACGACGCATCAAAATAAAACAGGGCTGCTTTTATTCCCCCTAATGCTCGTTCCCCACATATCTGCTCTCTGTAGCCATTCAAGTAAAAGCGCGACGAGCTTGGCTGCACCGGAAAAATACAACTAGAGTGCGAAAAAGCATGTATGTCGAACGAGGAAGTGTAAAGAAAGCAGGCCGCGTTTTAATATTTTTTACTCATTTTCCTCCGGAGACGCCATTTTTGAAGGCGGCTGGCCGCTGTCCGTCCTCCCTCTCCCCCTGTCTGTCTCACTGCTGAGACTCACTCACTGTCTGCGGTGACCTCCATTCACCGGCCCATTCTCCCAACCAGCCCCTGCACGTTTCTCCATTATTTTACATTACCGATAGGCTAATTATTCATTCAGTTTCCACATTTTACACGTACGAAAATTGTCAGCTGTTTGTACTGAGCTTTGCGATTGGTTGGGACGCATTCGAGTGCAAAAGTATTTCCAGTAATAACCAGATTTATATAGGCCTCTAGCAATTACTTTGCAAATTCACATCCAAATCATGCAGCATGTTTGAGAGACAACAGCGTATCCTCCAATCCGATGCTTAATTAATTAAATAGGCTGCAGTCTGCATAAAATCGTCAAGTCAAAGGGGGGGCATTTTCTCCTTTTAGACACGCCAAAATTCATCTGTCTTTTTTTTTTTTTAAATCTAATTTTAGTCTTGGAGAACCTGTCTGCCAGACCTCCTATGCAGTTGATTTGTTCGCCAGCAGATGGCACACTGGATTTTATGGTGATTATACAGGAGGAGGAATCACTGATCGCTGGAAGCTGAGACAGAGCTTCAGGGATGCTTTGCTCTTGCTCATATCTTTTAATTTGAGTGTTTAACCAAGATATTTCCGACACACTGCAATTGGCTTAAACGTCATATCGACCTGTCACAATCGCAGAGCATCAATCACTTGTTGTCGTTAGTATTAAATGTTTATTATATCTAAACAACTAAATTTTGCTAAATTCGAATGGTAAGCTTTTATACTGAAGAACCAATGGAGATATAGGGACCTATTTATCCAGAAAATCATCATTGTGTGCCTGTAAGTGTTTGTTGCCCTCTAGCGGTAAAACTAAATTGTAAAACTACAATACATTAAATACTTAGACTTTTTGAGACGCCCTGTCATATATAGCACATGGGAGACAAGGTGTCCTCAGTGTTTAACTGTACCATCTTGTATCGCATCATATCATATCTATTAAAAACCTATCCAAACACTAACTTTATGAAACATTTTCCTTATCATTATGTAATTTGTAAAAACACACAAGCACTACCTGTCATTTATTGTAACTTTGCTCAGCTATCGGTGCTAAATCAGATGGAGAAAGACAAGTATTTATGCAAATTTTTGGTGGAGACATTATATCTCGTTTGCAAATTTAAAAGAGGAAAAATGTGCTCTACATCATCATACAGATGCCATTGTCAAAAGAGGGATGTGAGGGTACTTAGTTGTACTTGTACAGGAAAAAAACTTGCAGATGCATTTACCATATTGAGGTTAAAATAATAAAGGCAAAGTACATTTTGATGATATAAAATTGATAAATGTTTTTTTTTTGTCTTTTGTAAAAAAAAAATCACAGGCAGGTAAAGAACTATTGCAGCAGATGCATGAAAAAAGCCCCCTAGTGTTTAATAAAACAGTATGTGTCTTCTCAGATGTTCACTGTGTAGATGAATGCAACTACACAGTCAAGACCAGATGAGTTTGATGGTTGAAATAAGAAACCAATGTGGGTCCCTTTGAGGATTAACCTCACTAATGCAACCCACATCTGCTTTTATTTTTATCTTTAAAAGCCTTAAAAATTTTAGTTTAATCTATTCTAACTGCATGTTCCATGCTAATTTAACAGTTTATCAGTTAAACAAATGCTACAAATCTCAGCTCAACCTTTTAAACCAACTGTGTGAAACAAAGTCAGGCTTCCCAAACTCTTTTTAAGGAAAAGGCCCTCCCCTGTAGTGAGTATTTAAGATGCATTATGAGGTCTTTGTAATGCATAATGTTTGACTCAAAAGGTCAGCTATCTGCATATTCATTAGACAGAGTGTCAAACAAAGGCCAGGATTGAATGCATTTAAGAAAATCTGGATTATATAATTTGATATACATGAATGGAAAAGAAGACAAGAGACCAATTTAAATCCAACATACATTAAGACTGGAGATTGGAGCGAGAATTTCAAGAATCTACAGTCAACTTTGGCTCATAATTAATTTCCATCCGATCCCCTCTTTCAAGCTTCACGTACTCAGTCAGTGTCATGCCTCCTCCCTCCCTTCTTCCCTCCCTTACCGTCTTTCCCTCCATCTTAGTAACTAATGTGTAACCATACTTGACTGCAGCTTGTGCAGCAGTGCACCTCCACCATCTCCAGCTCCCTCCTGTCAAAATGCCAGACTCTAATGAAGCTGTGCCAGCACCATGCCAGGTTATCAAAGAGGACATCAACAAATGGTAAGTTTGAACAGGAGTGTTTTTAAATTTGAAATGTGAAAATAATGTTAATTCAAAAAATTTATTTAAAATTCTAATATATAATACTACATTTTCTACAGCCAATGTGACAGGCTTTGGTTTGCCTGTGCAGAAAGTCTCCGTTTAACTTTGTGCCCTGAGGGAAGATGAATTAACTGTGTTTGAGTTCCAGCTACATACTGATCTCTCTCCTTTACATCCTTCAGTAACGCATCATTGATTTCTGTACATGATCTAATGGTTTCACCATAACTTCTCACATGGGTTCATCTTGTCAGAGTGTCTTTGTTGTGATCGCTGAGTCTAAGTGGAGTTAGTTTAGAATACTGGCTCACAACTGTCGATAAATCCACTCTACAACATAAGACTTCACACATGGCTCTTACAGTAACATAAATGCCTCGAGAAGCATAAATAGATCTGAGGTTTATTATAGGCTTTCACATGTATGACCTACAGCAGAGGACCAGTACATACCAGGCCGTTGGTTCAGGTTACACGCAAAAAATGACAGACATTTGGTTCATGTCCACGTGCAGCAGTGATTAGTGTCAGTGGAGCTGCTGTACAGATTACTCAGTCTTGTCCTGGTACTTCATCAAATGCAGATAAGAGCAGCTGCAGGGCTTTGAGTTGAAATACTTTATTATCAGGCTATACTCTGCTAATCCCTTTGATGCACATGTATACTCAATTTAGAGACATTCCTTATGCGTCCCACACAGTTTCAGGTGATATAACTTGTACTGTTTCAATTTTTTTTTACATGGCCTCACATTTACTGGTACGTCATTTGATTCTTCAATCACATCAGTTTAAACCTAAACCTTTGCTTCATGCCAAAGAAAGGGACAATACATGTGCAAACAGTGGTAAGTGTGTTTTTACACAGTGTGTTTTCTGGCTTTGTGTTTCAGTGTCAGAGAGAAGCGAGCAGAGGACTGTAAAGATCTGATCGATGCTTTCCAGGCCTGTGTGAAAACTCTGTCTGAGGGATCATAAAACACAGGGGATAAATCTTAGTAAAATGTAAGTTCACATATGTTACCACAGTAGAGTCAAACACCTGCCATTACGTCCCATGGTTTTACAGAATAAGTGCTTGTCATCCAAAACAACAGTTTTTCAAAGCTACAAGTCTGTTAACCATTGTGTTAACAATCAGTTTATACTAGGGTGTTGCTTTTATGAATTTTTTCTTTTTAATTTTTGTCACATCCCTTCACTAATATAACGAACAGGTAACCAAGAATTCCGTCAGTGAATTTTATCAGGAGATGAAACTGAAGCTCAAGGAGGATAATTTAACCCAGACTTAAGACTAAATTTATAGGGAAAATACCACATAAAAGAGCATTGCGCAACTCAGGAAAGTCTGGCCACAAAAAGAAAACTGAAACTGAAAATGACTATTGCGCAATTACAGTTGGGGAAATGAAAGTAAGCACTTAAAATGTGCAGTAACAGTTACTAATTTTGCTGAGTGTGTTGTGGTCCTATTCTGTTTCGTTTTATATAACTCTAAGTAGAATGCCTGTTTTAGGGTGAATATACTGTACCCTGGATGCTAGATTGTATTGAATTGTACTGTATTTGAAACACATTTTGTTTGTGATATTGCAGTTTCATAACTTTTTCCAACTTTTTTTTTTTTTCATTTTATTAGAATCCTCCACTTTCCCAGCATTCTCAACCTTGCTTACTGGACCGAACCATCTGAAAAAATTAAGAGGGGGTGATGATGCTGGGGTGATATTGTATGCTTCTGTCTGTGTGATTTTTATTGTTTTTATTTTCCTGAAACTCGATTTTAGATTGTACAAAAATACTAATTATGTATGTCCTGTAACATTTTATGCACCAAATTATAAACTACAACAAATAAAAAGCTTGTCCATTAACCACTCACAGTATATCTTTTTTCTCTCACAATCTAAGAAGGTATTTCGCAATACAGTTCTTAATATATTGGATGCACTGTTGGAACCTCTTTGTTGGCCGATCATAGAATAGTTACTTTTAATGGAATTAAGAAGAGCTTGTTAATCTCTGCTTAATCCTTGCTTTAGTACCTGCACTAAGCGGTCTAATGTCACTTTACAGTCTGAGCTCTGGCAACGACTGTGAGGATTGTGGGAATGCACAAAGGATAGAGTGGAGAAAGGATCTGGAGGAGAATTTTTTCCAGGACTTCCATGTTCTCAGTAAAGCTGGGAAGAAATGTGTTAGGAAACCAAAGGGATTTACTCACAAGCTAGATTTGGCCTCTTGTGTAATTCAGAGTAGATCCTGGTGTTGTCAGCTGTAGGTTCAGGAGGTTCAGGATCAAGCTCTGGAGAGACAGAATTCACAAGAAAGAGCATAGTTAGCTGTGAGATGTACAGTATATACAGAATCTTTGCAGGTTTATAGAAAAGATAAACTTAACTACTTCCTTATAATCATACAAAATGGAGAATTTTGTCCTATTTTTCTTCCCCCAGTTTTGCTTTTGCCACCAAATGGCCATTATGGTATTTCCATTGTATTTGTCTAAAAGCAGACCTCTTTTTTACATTCCACTAAGGTAGAATTGACTAGTTTCCTCCTGAATTCATGTCACTCATTTAGTATTCGTATTTTGATCTCAAAAGACCATTTGTGTCTGATCAGAATGAACCAGAAAAGGAGTATCTTTTTCATTCTATTTCTGCTCCATGGCTGGAGACAAATCCTTCTGGCTGTGTGCAAATCAACCAGCTAGGCGCAGATGAAGATGGGCTTTGGGGAATTATCCGCCCACACACAACATTTCAAATTGAGATTTAAGAGATTTTTCAAGGCACTTTACAGATGATACATTCAAATGTCCTACTTGCCAATTTTGTAATGTAAAACTGTCATCTCTGCCTGATTCATTTAAATCAGCATCCAACACTTGTCTTTTCAATTTCCTACCCAGAAGAGGAGGTGTGATGGTCATCCTTCTTTTAGAGTGGAAAAAGTGTGGTTTTCAGCTGCTGTTGAGGTTTTTAATGTTTATTTCATTTAATTATGATATTTGACAACAAAAAGCAGTAGAAATGTGGACTGTGACCTGACACTTATTAATGAAGGAGGTGAAAAAAAATACCTATTTAAATATGAACCACTGCAATAACGTGTTAAAGCAAATTCAAGGGCCTTCTTTTCACAGCAGCACAGGTTTTAGTAATTAACAAGGCTCTGTGCTATTTGAGTGTCTCAGTAAGCCATGAAACTGAGCCAGCATGCACATTACAAGAGCCCAGATACTGAAGCAGCTAAATGGAATTCAGCCATCATTTATTTTATTATTTACATCTGTGCCTCTACCATCGTGACATGTCGTCATTGACAACATCTATTTGCAAACATTAAAAATAAATGAAAGCAATTAAATTTTAATAAAGCACTTTGAAAATACATTGACTGTTAGTATCTGAAAGTTCAGAGTGGCTGGACAGTAAAATGAGTGTGTTTTTATTGTATTTCACAGTTCATCTTAGCATGCGTCTGCTTTTTTACATACAGTAATAAAATTTGCTTATTTGATACAACAATGCATATGTCATTAGGGGTAAAAGTCCTGCACTCAAAATAAATGTACAAGTTGCATAAAAGTTCATAAGAGCTATCCGCAAGTTGTACTTGAAGTATCAAAAATACAAGTATATTATATTATACACAGTTGCACCTTTTTGAATGACATATTTATCATATTTTTACATAATTACATGCAATGTTTTAATGTTGGTTGAGGTAGAACTCATTTGAATTATATCTATTTGTGGCATGTACAATCTTTAACAATGCATCATATTCTTTAAGCTAGTTATTTGTTTTGTATATGCAAAATTACTCTAAAAGTGGGCCTCATAGTAAACAAGTAACTGTTGTGGAGTAATTAGTCAAATTTTTTTCCATAAAATGAAGTGGAGTAAATACCATACAAAGAAAATACTATAGTGAATATGAAGTAGGCTACTGAAGCGTTTGAATACATTTCATATGTTTAAATCCTGTGATGGAGTGTTTTTACATAAAGGCATTGCTATTTCTCCTTGCTGTAAAATGCTTTTCCTAAGTTATGCTACACCTCAGATTTAACATCTCATATCAAATCAGATTTGTAAACAAATAACACCTGTGGGACATAGATACAAGTCCAACTAGTTCTGTTTCTATACAGACACCACTGATAATGATGATGATGATGATGATGGGCAAGAACCGGGCCAAGGAGCCCCAGCACCCCCGCCTCGCCGACAGCGTCCCATCCGCTGCTTTTGGCGATGTTTACAAATGTATTTCAGGAAAAGACAGAAGGAGGTGTCCGCAGTAGCTCACGGGGCCCACAGTGTGGCCAGTGCTGAGGTGAATGCAGAGATAAGCGTATTTCGAGGGACATCATCAGGAGGAGGTGGAGGAGGGCGGGGGAGGAGAGGCGAGAGGAGAGAGGATGGAGAGAGAGTGGGACCCGGATGCTGATGCGAGTGAGACGAAGGAAGGAAGAGGAGAGAGAAAATATCGATTTACGGCAAGAAAACCGAAGGGAGTGTAATACAGAGGGCCTTTACACTGCGTGAACTATTATCAGAAGTGAGGAGGGAAATAAGGCAGTCAATAATAGTCAGGGTCGATCTGCGGATATCTGTGTTTTTTTTTTTACCTGTGTAACCGCCGGTGAGGGAGGAGGACACGCCAAAGGAGAGAGGAGAAGATGCTGTGATCCGCTACTTGAAGGGATGTAGAGAGGGAGAGACGGGGAGAGATAGGGAGGGGGTGGACTATGCTAAAGATGGTTGTTTTGCAAGGAAATGTGACTAAATTACGGCGGCAGTCTGATGAATCTTACCGTTTGGCGATGCCTGGAAACTTCAGGAGGTGTCGGTTTTTTTGACAGGCGGCGCGAGCGAGACGGCCGTTGGTCAAGGCGTTGATGCTAAAGCTAGCCTCGCTGCTGTGTGGGAGAGCGGCAGCGAGGCTAAAATAGCATGTTGTTGCACCTGTAAAACAGGCCTGATAGAGAGATTTAAATGGATTTAATTTCTTAAATGCTAACATCCACTTGACGTATTTGACATTTTGTTGGCTGTCTTAACGAAAAAAAATGTCAAAAGAGATGTCATAAATCCGTTTAGCGGACGTGAAAAAACTTGATTGTTTTAAGGCTATATAACGTTAACGTTACTCTGCGCTAATTTTCTTATTAACCGTCATATATAGTTAAAATCATACATGTAACACGGTGCAAGTTATACAAGAAGCTAATGTACAGAATTAGGCTGAAACTCATTAGTTTGCCTACCTTGTCATGTTTATCTTTAGGGTAGTGGTCAGTATTTAACGCATAAAACAGCCATTTAACTTATTGTCATGTCAGTTTCTCTGCTTTAATTTACCACTAGCTAGCTGTTCTGTGAAATATCACCGTTATACATGTTGCTCTGTTACAGGACGAAAATAACTATGTTTATTAACCAGGTTTAGGAGGAAAATGTTAATTCATCATCGAGATGTTGTAAATTAGCACCAGTTTGACTTGTGCATTTTTTCATGTTCACCCAGTAACTCCAGAGTAGCAGTGTTAACACTGAAACAAAATAAAGGTAGTCCTTGTAAGTTAAAAACATTCTGTATCCGACAGTAACTTCTGTAGAAGCTGTTCAATATCACAGTTATTGCAATAACCACAGTGCTGTAGTAGTAGTAGTAGTAGTAGTAGTAATAGTGTATTAGCCTCCAGTCAGAGCAGTATGAGTAAGGAATTGTCTCTAAGTCAGTCAGCTCAATATGTTGGGCCCTACCGACTGGAAAAAACACTGGGGAAGGGACAGACAGGTGAGTACACAAAGCTATTTTGAGTACAATGTGATAAAACTTTTAAAGTGAGCGATTCAAAACATATCCTGGTTTTTTAAATTTTTTTGCTTCTTTACATCTCTGTCATTCTTGTCTTTCAGGACTGGTCAAGCTGGGGGTCCACTGTATTACGGGTCAGAAGGTAGCGATCAAAATAGTCAACAGAGAGAAGCTGTCTGAGTCAGTCCTGATGAAGGTACAGTGTGACGCTTTTGAGGCTGTTGCTCACAATGACGATAATGATGCTAATTTTGTACATAGCCAGGTGTGTTATGCTGTACACAAACTGTTTCTTAGTCTCTATATTTGACTTCTGTATTAGTTTATTAATTAATCTTCATTCTGTTGCGTCAAGAATGTCATTCACTGGCTTGTGTGCTCTGCTTTAGTATCTTGATCTCCTTCTGCCTAATTTTCACTAAATCTGTCCTTCTTTCTAACCAGGTTGAGAGGGAGATTGCCATTCTGAAACTGATTGAGCATCCGCATGTGTTGAAGCTGCATGATGTTTACGAGAATAACAAATATCTGTGAGTCCCCTTTGCATTCAAAAGAGCCTCACAGTTTGGTTAAGTGAGGTCTGCATGCTTTTTTGGTGGCTGAAAACTGAACCTGGGAGTGGGCTGGGTATAAATATTACTCTAAGAACTATATTAATCCGCTCTTGTCACTTTAATTCCAACTTTTCCTTCATCTCCTACAATAATCATGAAAAGTTTTTGATCTTTCTTGATGGAAAATACTCCAAAAGATACTCTAACACTGTTATAAAACAGCTGTTGGAGACAGGCAGCTTTGCTTTAAGTGTGTACATGAAAAAAGATTACAAAAATTTTAGTCCAAGAATCTAACATAATAAATCGATTGTGAAATGAATATTTTAAATCACACTGTCATTTCCCCATGTGAACGTTAGGTACCTGGTGTTGGAGCATGTGTCAGGAGGAGAGCTGTTTGACTACCTGGTGAAGAAGGGCCGGCTGACTCCAAAAGAGGCCAGGAAGTTCTTCAGGCAGATCATCTCTGCTTTGGATTTCTGTCACAGTCATTCTATTTGGTTAGTTATTCTACAGAGCAGTGGTTTTAAATAGAAATGCAGGTCATGTGAGGACTATTAGATTTCTAACTTCATAAGCTTTTTTGAGGCCTGAAAAAGAAACTTTTGGCTCCATTGTTGTTAATTTAAAGCCCTTTCTTTCAACAACATTCATTGCAATTTTGATATGTTGTTGCAGAAAAAAGGATAAGTGCCTGCCTTAAAAAGTATCAAATAATCAAAAGCATAAAAAAATATGTTAAATAGGTCATCTCTCCTCATTTCTAACTAGGTCTTTGAAGGCACTTACCTGTCTTAAATTTCTTTTAGACAAATTGATTTTTTGTGACAGCACATCAATTGATAATGAATGGAAATACTTGTTATTCTGTAGCATGAGCCCCTATTAAAGCCATCATTTCAAGCCCTTGCAGTCACAGTTATGCTGACATACCTCATCATCACCAAAAGACAAATGGTATCTGCTGTGTCTTTGTGCAGTCACAGAGACCTGAAGCCTGAGAACCTGCTCCTGGATGAAAAGAACAACATCCGTATTGCTGACTTTGGCATGGCCTCCCTACAGGTGGGAGACAGTCTGTTAGAGACCAGCTGTGGGTGAGTACCTAAACTACCTGTGTGTAACAGAGTAAAATCTATCATTAATTACATATTCTATATAATAAAGAGTACACTCATTGCCACAAAGACTCAAGATGTTTCATCAACTGTTAAAAATGTGGCTATATACAAAATACGTGCTGTAGCTTTGTTATCAATATTTTGTGCTTGTAACACATTTCTCCTTTATTTTAGATCACCACATTATGCTTGCCCTGAAGTTATACGGGTAAGTGTTGTGCTTTTATGAAGCGTCCTCCTCATATGCTGATACTAGTGATAGAAATGAGCAAATGATATTGATACATTATTCAATCTGTGGAAAATAAGGTTACAAAGGTATGCGAGCTGAACAAAAAGACACCAGTTGTTTCAAAATTCTAAATATCTAAAATCTCAAAGAAATATAGAGTTTGTCACTTGGTTTGTTTTTAAGTTAACCTAGGGGCACTCATATAAGAAGATTACCCAAATATATATACCAAAATGTGGTTAATTCACTGTGTATTAGACTAAAATTAACCAAGTGCTGTTAGATTTAAATGAATTAAAGTATTTTATACACACATAATTTTTTCAAAAGGCATTATATAGGCTTGGTTAAGCCTTAAATGTGCTGTCAGTATTGCATTGAATTTAATCAATTGATATGGCTCATTTGCGTTATCAAGTAATCAGTAGGGAATTCATGAGGATTCTGTCTTTGGCAGGGGGAGAAATATGATGGGAGGAGAGCGGATGTGTGGAGCTGCGGAGTCATCCTTTTTGCTCTTCTGGTGGTAAGTCTTTAACTCTTGATTTCATCATATAGCGTCCCATTGTGACAAGTTTATAATATAATACAATAATGTGTCACCATGTCAGAGGCAGATCCAGTCTCAACTTAACCCTACTGTTTTAACTTAAAAAAAACCTGCTAAAGTTTCCTTTCTCCCTCCTTATTTTTCTCCCACAGGGTGCCCTGCCTTTTGACCATGACAATTTACGTCAGCTCCTGGAGAAGGTGAAGAGCGGGGTGTTCCACATGCCCCACTTCATCCCCCCGGACTGCCAGTCCCTGCTCAAGGGCATGATTGAGGTCAACCCTGAAAAGAGACTCACGGTACGAGACTCTGTTCAATTCAGGCTCATACACAGGGGATTTGAATGACACTTCAACCCCTGGAGTTAATATAAGTTTTACAGGTTAACACCTGTGTTAAATTGTTCACATTGACCTGGGGTCACCTTTTCTGTCCTTTGAATGTAGATTCACTTTTACCTCTTTTGCCTCCTTTTTCTTACAATATCACTTGGTAGCTGGATCTGCACTCTCATTTTAAAAAAGCTGACATGAACAAGAAACAGTTTCATTAACACTGATTGCATTATCAGTTTGTCTAAGGTTCATCTCAGAATTTTATGTCAGTGTTCAGAACAAACTTCAAATGTATAGCTGGTTCAATAGCATTTCTCCAGCACACTAAATGATATATGATTTTCAGTTACAGTCGGAAAAACAACAGACACTGAAAAGATGAAAATTGTGATCTTATTTTATAATATTCAGAAATGATGAGGTGTTTTTTGTGCATGAAAAAAATATCTGGTGTGAACTGTTTACACAGCACTACTCTGTGGCCATCTGGCTTTTAACAGACTGTAGAAACTAATGGCCCCATCTGCCCTGTCACCCCTTACAGCTAGAGGCCATCCAAAAACATGCGTGGTATCAGTGAGTATACACTTACTCTTACATAGTCGACCGTTGAATAAAACCGTCATTTACAGTGATGTTGCATTATGTTTAGCCATGTCAGCTACATTTGTGTCATGTTTGTATTTCATCATATGTATGCGGCTCCCAGGGGTGGTCGTAATGAGCCGTGCCCTGAGCAGCCTCCTCCCAGGCGAGTGTGCGTGAGGCGAATCTTGTCCCTGACTGAGCTGGACCCAGATGTGTTGGACAGCATGCACTCGCTGGGTTGTTTCCGAGATCGTGTCAAGCTCACGCGTGATTTGCAATGTGAAGAGTAAGTCTTTATCTGTTCAACTGTAAACATGGCTATTATTCTCAATGCCTGATTTTTACACCCAGTGACTAGGAAAGTAGAAACACTTACAGTGCATCAACCATGCAATAAACACAATGAACATAAATATCAGACTAGCATTTATGTACATGAGCTACTAATATTCTAGTAACTCAGTCATTTACTTAACAAGTTTTAGCATCAGATGTTTATTCACCCCTGTGTGTTGTGGACTTACATTTTGAGGGCTATTTGAAAGTGAAGATGTAATTACCCTCAGTCATGCCATGGGACACCATTGTTTTGAGTTAGGTTGACTAACTTGTTACAGGCTTAAAGCATGCAGTATTGTAAATACACAAAATCTGTGTCCAAATTTAGGGACTAGATCCTCCAAAAATAAGACCTGGATCTATGGGCTGTCATGCCCTGCTTAAAAAAAAAAAAAATCTAGCCTTACAAATATCCAAGTATGCAGTCAGGTGCTCCTTGTTGGATACAAGTAAAAAAAAATAAAATCAGGTTTATCACATATAACAGAGTAATATCGAGGACTTAAAATGTTGCACCAGTTTGTGTTAAAAGAAAGCCTCATTTTGTTGGTTTATTATGACGTCTTCAGTTGAGGCCTGCAGCTTTTGGAGGATCTAGCTCCTGAACATACAGCAGTATGAAACATAGTATGAAAGGGAGTAAGTGGACACATGTTGAAGTGCACAGGTCAATTGTTATCCAACAAGTTTCTCTCTTTCTGTCTGTATTGTTCAGAGAAAACCAGGAGAAAATGATCTATTACCTGCTGCTGGACAGGAAAGAGCGTTACCCCAGTTATGAGGATGAGGATTTGCCTCCGCGCAATGACGTAGGTAAGTCATTAGGGGGCAGGAGGGATCCACTCATGAAAAGGCTGCTTTTCTCAGTGTCAGGCTCTGAGAAGCGTTTGAACAACAGTCTGTGAGTCAGTTACACACAACAGTACTTATTACCTTTGCCAGTTATTTTGGGATTTGTTAAGATTATGTCATAAACGGTGTTAATCTTATAATGAAATATTTTGCTCTGATAGGCAGTGCCCTGAGGATCAGTTACTTTGATATCCACCACTAGTCATAAAACATGAGCAATGGAAGACAAACGGACAGATTTTCAGTGTCCTCTTGTTAGGTTTGGCTTCGCTGACTAAAAGCCTCTTAATTTTTGTCTATGAAAGTAATAACAAATGTTGGAGTTTTAATGAAATTATGGACAAGATTTAACCAGCAATAACTCTTTTCTAATGTTCTAAGCAGACTTTACAGGACATGTGCAAGATTTTTCCTATGGAAAAACTTGGAGAGGGCAGATGTCCTGCCAGTGCAAATGAGGCTAAGTTTATCACAGTAACAGATGGTGTGCGTGAGTGAAAAATCATTTGAACTACAAAAGAAAAAATAAATACATAGTGACAGAGTGGCAACAGGGAGCGGGAGTGTAGATGCAGCATCATCTCTCACCAGCAGGAAGCAACAGAGTTTATTGCAATAGTATTTTTAAAGGTTAAATTTTTTGGAACATTTAAGCAATATCACTGCCATGGGAAAGAAACAAGCCATATTTTCAGCAGTGGTCTATTTTCTTCATAGCAGCGTCTTGTTATCTTATTAAAAATGCTGCTCTAACGTAAGCTTTAGACTCATTTGATAACTTTATGGTGGCATTTCTCAGCAGACCCCCCTCGTAAGCGTGTTGACTCTCCTATGCTGACGCGCCATGGCCGCTGTCGCCCCGAGAGGAAAAGCCTGGAGGTGCTGAGTGTTACTGAACAGGGGTCTCCTACCCCTCCTCGCAGGGCCCTGGACACAGCTGCACACAGCCAGAGGTACAGTATGTTATGCTTACTCAAATACACCACACACTCTAAAACTGTTAAGTAAGCATTCTACACTCAGTTTCTTGTTGATTAGACTCTAGATTTTTGACTTTCTTTTGACCTTTGACCTTTTTGTCAGGTCTCGCTCAGTCAGTGGAGCATCAACTGGTCTCTCCTCCAGCCCGCTCAGCAGTCCCAGGGTAAGGGCCTGTTGGCTGACTTTTCACACACATAACTATTGCTATTTTAATGACCTGCACTGTCTTTGATTATAATACAAGCATGCATTATAAAATACTGAATTTCCGACAGTAGTTTATATGATTTGACTCCCCATGTAACTTAGCGGCTCTACGCTTAAAAGAAGGTGGAAGGAATCTCTAAATAGCCAGCAGTAATACATGGATTGCAGTTATATTCTTAGGCGTTTGGTTAATCTGCAGATGAGGCAGGCTGGGTCATAAAATGCCCCTGCATTAAACTGCTTTAAAAAAATCAAACCACACTTCCCAACCTCTTAAAATATCCTTAATTCAGTGTCCCAAAGCATTTTAGACAACAGCCCAACACTAGTTCCTCCAATAAAATCCATCTCCCAGATGGAATTATGTGTGGAATTTTCTCTTCTGTCTTCATGTCACTTGTCTTGCTCACCATGCATTAACTAGTTGTATGCAAACAAAGAACCTTTAACTTGGATATTTTATTTTGCTTTCATGTGTTGCTCCTATTTAAAACTGTATGAAAACAGTCCATAGATGGTTAACCAATTAAACTTAGTTTCCAGCAAGTACTGCACAGTTGCACATTCACTGCCACTGTCCTTTGTCACTGCATTCTTAACCCTGTCACTGCCACAACTGTCACTAAACCTTCACTCACATAAGATACAAATAAAAGCCTTTATAGTCAGCACTGGTAGAATTACATTTAACACTTTCACAACTCACAAGATGCACTCTTTCTTGTCATGAAGCATGATATTCATTTCCATCCTTTCTCCATGTTCCATCCCCTCTCTTTCTTGTTATCCATCTCTCCCAACCCACAAACCCAAATCCCCAGTCCTATCAGAGCCCCGTCTTCACTTTCAGCCAATCAGATGTCACCTCTGCCACCGCTACCCCCCTCACAAAGGAGCCCAAACAGGGAAGCACCACAACTCCTCGCTCTGCACGGGCTCATGACAAGCCCAAAGCTACCCCCAACCCAAAGACCCAGACCCTGCCCACCAAGGGACCTGCTGACCGACCCCATCTGCAGCCCATCAAATCCCTGCCTCTGCACAACCCATCCTCCCGCTCACCCTCCCCTTCTCCGCTCCTGTCACCCATCCCCCGTTTCTTCTTCCCTTCGTCCTCTGTCCTAAAGTCAGTGACTAAGAGCTTCTACCCAAACTCTGCCCACTCTGTGCCGCAGGTCACTCCCCAAGGCTCTCCGTTGCCCACACCCTTGGGCACCCCTGTCCACCACCCTCACCACCCCTCCTCCACCCCGCCCTCCTCTTCCTCATCCTCGTCCTCCTCGCGGGCGGAGGGAGGAGGAGGGGTGGGCTCACTGTCGCTGACACCACCCTCCAGCCCAGGAGGGGGAAGCGGCATGGCGGCCAGCAGCTCCGCCCACTGGAGGACTCGTCTCAATTCTTTCAAGAACAACCTGCTGGGCTCACCCCGTTTCCATCGCCGCAAACTGCAAGGTGAGTTTTGTTTTAATAAAAGGTTGGAGTGTCGGGGAATGTTGTGTTTTTTACAGATGCAGCAGAATCAGCACCAGCATGGAACAACTTGACTTTCCCCTTTTCACACTAGTAAAACATTAATTTTATATTTCAGCACACAGTTATCCAGACCTCCATAATGGATGATGATTTTATCTCTTTATTTTTTTCTTTTTTCCCTGGCTTCCAGCTAAAGATCTAATGTTGGACAAAAATGTTAATGTTAAGATTAATTTGTGATTTCTTTTAGTTCCCACATCAGAAGACATGTCCAGTCTAACACCAGAATCCAGCCCTGAGTAAGTCGCACTCCCTGAAAATCTGTAGCTGAGGTGTCACTTATTTTCCAATATAAAGCTGAGTCTTGGTGCTCTTGAATGTGTTGGCTCCTTGAATTTGCTCATTCTGTATTCTCTTGGTCTGGCTATCAGGCTGGCCAAAAAGTCGTGGTTTGGAAACTTTATCGGCTTGGAGAAAGAGGAGCAGATCTTTGTAGTGATCAGAGACAAACCTCTGAGTTCCGTCAAAGCAGACATTGTCCACGCCTTCCTGTCTGTGAGTATCTGATATTGTCTGTCTTTCATGCCACTCTTTTGTTGCATGACTTTCACTGTCAAAGCTGTAAGGACTCATGCACTCTCATACCGTATGCACTTCATTTCTTTCATTGCTTCAGTTTTCTCTTTATTTTAATCTTGCTTGCTCGTGGCACGTTAATGGATCACTTTGCTTTCACCAATGGCTCACTCTGTCTTTCTTCTCCTCACCCTCACCCTTTGTCTCCCTATACTCACGTTGGCCCCCGTACCTCTCCCGCCTCGTAAGTCTGTCGGTCTCTCTGCTTCTTCTCTGTCTCCCCACCACACAGATACCATCGCTCAGCCACAGCGTCCTCTCCCAGACCAGCTTCCGGGCCGAGTACAAATCCTCCGGCGGCCCCTCCGTCTTCCAGAAGCCCGTCAAGTTCCAGGTGGACATTGCCTTCTCCGAGGGCGAGAGGGAGCGAGACAGGGAGAGAACCGAGAGGGAGGGCAGGAGGGAGACAGGAATCTACAGCGTGACGTTCACCCTCATATCAGGCAAGTGGAGGGGATATTTAACCCCCTCAACTTTAAGTGTAGTTTTGATTGTACCAACAAAACATTTTAACAGCTTAACATTTTTGGAAATATGCCCAACTGCAGACTTGCAGAAATCTGCAATGACTGTAATGATAGGTGGGTTTATTTTAACAGCCAGTGCTTTTACTCAGCCGGCCCACTCTGTAGCTGGCTGTTACATCTGTCAGCCTTTCCCCCAGTTACCTTTTGTCCGATCTATGTAAACAGCACCTATGCCCTACCCCTTTCCAATTTCGGATAGGTGAAGCAAAAAGGATAGAACACAAAAATGGTGCTGGAAAGATGAGAGAAAAGAGGTTGAATATATGCCTTGAAGCGTACAAATGCAAATGTTTTAAATAACAAATTGGGCAAAATATTCATTTGGTGCCATTATCGGCCACTCATCTTAGCCTACCGAGCCTAAAGGCAGTAACACCAGAAAGGAAAGAGCAGCCCATTGAGCACAATGATAACAGTTTAACTGTTACATCAGGTTTTTTGGCTCTAGCAGACAGAGGACAATGTAAAGAAGATAAGCAAGGTTTTGGTTTGGCTAGCTAGATATTAAGCTTTCTTCTATGTCTTTAACAAGTTCAAATGTTGATGGGTAATTAATAGGCTTGTCAGTTTTTTTTTGTGAAGGCTAATTATCAAAAAAAGGCTGACATGCTACAGCCAACTTTGGATATGTTGGACAGCTTACTATGAATAAATTGTTATGCATAGATTACTGTTTGCTTAGACATACAGTCTGCTTGGATGAAGAATACCATGTGATCTACAAATAAAGTAGGTCATTATGATGATCTTAGTTAGTCTTACTGCACAGCAAGTCTAACAGATATATTGCTTTAGTTATAAGATAAATCAAACATATGCCCTGAAAAATTGTACAGATCGTGGATTATTTTAAAAGAAGTAAAAGTAAGTCAAGTTTTGCAAAAACGAAGAGTATAATTTTTATTTTATAGATCGAAAATGGTATCGAAATGACCTTAAAGCAAAGTGGCTATAGAAAAAGTGTTTAAACGCATTCTCTTCCCTTCAAGTGTTTAAATAAAATGTAGGTTAAAGCATTTTTACAGCTTAATACATTTTGGAACAGCAGCAGTGGTCATGTGTGGGGGGTGCTGAAAGCTTATAAATTTGCATAATGTGCTATTTGCTTAGCAGGTGTTGTGGGCGAATGTAGGCATAATTTCTGTTACTTGTTTTACAAGTTGTAGATATGAAATATAACTTTGCCTGGAAAAAACAGGAAGTCAGGAGAATTTTCTTAGCTTTAGTTCCTGTGTCTAACTCTTTGCCAGAATATATACTGCTCAAAAAAATAAAGGGAACACTTAAACAACACATCCTAGATCTCCATGAATGAAATATTCCGGTTGAAAATCTTTATTCATTATAGTGGAATGCGTTGAGAACAAAAAAACATAAGACTGATCAATGGAAATCAAAATCATTATCAGGATTCAGAGTCATACTCAAAATAAAAGTGGAAAAATCAGATCACAGGCTGATCCAACTTCTGTGGAAATTCCTCCCGGCAATTCAAAATGAGGCTCAGTAGTGTGTGTGGTCTCCACGTGCCTGTATGCACTCCCTACAACGTCTGGGCATGCTCCTGATGAGACGACGGATTTTCTCCTGAGGGATCTCCTCCCAGACCTGGATCAGGGCATCAGTCAATTCCTGGACAGTCTGTGGTGTGACGTGGCGTCGGTGGATGGAACGAGACATGATGTCCCAGAGGTGCTCGATTGGATTCAGGTCTGGCAGGCCAGTCCATAACATCAATGCCTTCGTCATGCAGGAACTGCTGACACACTTCAGCCACATGAGGCCGAGCATTGTCATGCATCAGAAGGAACCCAGGGCCCACTGCACCAGCATGTGGTCTTACAGTGGGTCTGAGGATCTCATCCCAGTACCTAATGGTAGTCAGGGTACCTCTGGTTAGCACATGGAGGTCCATGCGGCCCTCCAAGGAAATGCCTCCCCAGACTGGTCATGCTGGAGGATGTTGCAGACAGCAGAGTGTTCTCCGTGGCGTCTCCAGACTCTGTCACGTCTGTCAAATCTGCTCAGTGTGAACCTGCTCTCATCTGTGAATAGCACAGGGCGCCAGGGGTGAATCTGCCAATCCTGGTGTTCTCTGGCAAACGCCAATCGGCCTGCATGGTGTTGGGCTGTGAGCACAGGCCTCACTTGTGGATGTCGGGCCCTCATACCACCCTCATGGAGTCTGTTTCTGACAGTTAGAGCAGAAACATGCACATTAGTGGCCTGCTGGAGGTCGTTTTATAGGACTCTGGCAGTACTCCTCCTGCTGCTGGTTTGTTGTCCTCCTACGGCCCCCTCCACATCTCCTGGTGTACTGGCCTGTCTCCTGGTATCTCCTCCATGCTCTTGACACTGTGCTGGGAGACACACCAAACCTTCTTGCTACAGCGCGCATTGATGTGCCATCCTGGATGAGCTGCACTACCTGAGCAACTTCTGTTGGTTGCAGGACACTGCCTCATGCTACCTCTAGTGGTGAGGGCACTGGCAAAATGCAAAAGTGACCAAAGATCAGCCAGTAAGGATGAGGACAGAAAAATGGTCTGTGGCCACCACATGCAAAACCATTAATTTTTAGGGGTTGTCTTGCTAACTGCCTCTCATTTCCATCTGTTGTCTGTTCCATTTGCACAACAGCAGGTGAAAATGATTCACAATCAGTGTTGCTTCCTAACTGGACAGGTTGATATCCCAGAAGTGTGATTGACTTGGAGTTGCATTGTAATGATTATGTGTTCCCTTTATTTTTTTGAGCAGTGTACTTTATCATATCCTTATTCTTGTGTACTTATTCTTTCTATGAAGCATTTCATGGATTAAGCAAGAATTTGTTAATTTACTCTGAAAATAGTATAGCTGTAGTTTTGGTACTAAATTCAAGCATCATATTTGCTCAAATATCAGGATTTTTGGAAATATAACTAGCTCTGGTTTAATGTGTATTCAATGGTGCATCTCCAGGTCCGAGTCGCAGGTTCAGACGAGTGGTGGAAACGATTCAAGCTCAGCTCCTCAGCTCCCATGATCAACCCATGGTGCAAGCCCTATCTGGTAATACTGCTTAAACACATTTGTTCACACAAATGAATCATTTTTCTTAATCAATATAGGTTCATACAGGGGCTGTCTTGCTGTGTGTTAATTTTGAAAAATTTTCAGTTTTGTGTTCTAAACCATACTACCCACGTTTCTTCCCTTGTGCTGGACACTTGATTTTGTATTTACAGGAGAGGATGGAAATGTTTTCAGCCATGTCTGTTCAGAACCAATCCACCTACAACTCCAGTACTGTTGAGCTGTCTGACTGCATGTATATTTAAATTTCGTCTCATCAGTTTAAAACTATTTCAGGCAGTGGTTTGTGTGGAATCGGCATCAACAGACCATTTAATGCATTGTCACAATGTGTTTGGTTTTTTTTTTTGTTAAAAGGATATTCTATGGGGGGAGGAGGGATTGTTTGTTTAGCTAAAAATACTCCTGAAAGGTCATAGGCTCCTATAAGCTCCACTGTGTGATGCAGTGGGAGAATGTTAGTTTGAATCACAGATATAGAACCATTTTCTGTGATTGCCTATGATCTTCATTTTTCAACAACTGACTTGTGAATAGAAAGTAAAAAGAGGATAGTTTTAATTTTCAGGCACACCCTTTCAGTTACACGAACACTTGGGAGATTTTATTGTTTACCTTCTGCCCTGACCTATAGATACCATTGCATTTATATGTTAAGAGTGACTTTCCTGTTCTCCTCTTCTGATCCCTTCCCAGATGAGAAGAACGGGCGGCCCCATGGGACCCCCACCCGCCAAAACTCCAGGCGCTCCGAGGGTGGGGGCGACAGGTGCGAGTGGGGTGACCGAGCAGATGGCGGAGGCATAGGAGGCAGCGGGGGAGTTCTGCAGCGCAGAGGCTCAGCAAAAGAGAGAACCCGACTGCTGTCCTCCAATGGAACCCAGTCCCAACCGTAGGATAAACAGTGAGACCGCGCAGCAGGATGACTGAACTGCACCGCAAAGAAGACAGTATAATTTCATCTCCAAGTATCCCTGCAAGCCATGAGCTACTCCTATTCTTCCTTGACTAAGTTATTGAAGGTGCTTGACCATAGCAAGGATTGAGCCTTTTTCCCCGTCATGCTTTTTTCACAACTCAGCATTCTGTTTATCATTTGGATCACCAGGATTCCTACCCTTAAATGAGAAAGAAGTGTTAAGGAATCACCCTTTAATGAAAAAAAAAATATGTGAATGAGCAGTTTGGCATCCATCTTAGATTCAACTTCACAGATCAAACTAGGAATTTTGAAGTGCTAATGTGCATGCCAGTTAGCAAATCAGCCTGCTAAAGGATGCTGACGTGATCAGATAGGCTAGTCTACCATGTCATTGTAATACAGTATCTGACGCCAAAAAGAAATAACAGTCTTGTGATGGATCTCAAGATTACTCTTAAAATAAACCAGTGCGCTCATATCATTATCAAGCAACGTGCAATTACCAGTCCATATTGAAAGAAATAAAGATGTATCTCAGCAGATGAACCCTAAGAGTTAGCAACCTGCTACCACTTCAGTGAGTGGCAATGAGCTGAACAAATGGTCCTGATTTTCTCAGGAGTTACTACATCTTAGAAATTCCAGCAGTGTCATCTCCTGAGGCAAAGAAAACCAACAAAGTAAGCTAAGTAAGTGAATGTGAAAAAAAATATTTTTTTATTTAGTTTTTATTTATGTTTACATTTTTCTTTTGAGGATGTCAGTAGCACAGTGATAGCATTAAAGGCAGTAACAGGAAACACTCTACAGTGTTGGAGAGCAGAAAGTGACCAGTTACTTTTTTAGCAGGTGTTTGTTTAAAGTTAAATGTTTCAATTCTTTTCTATTTTCTTTTTTACTCAGAGACAATATGAAACAATGCATCTAAGATTTTGGCATTGGACCTTTGTTGCTCTGAAGAAAAGTATTTTTGATTTGAACAGAAATATGAACATTACTATATGAAAAAAACACTATGCGTGAATAGTTCCATGAGCCTCATCACAGCTGTTTGTGCCCAGATTGAATGAGAAGAGCATTCCTGGCCTGTGGATCAAACAGAGGCCACCTTTCTTGTCAAGCTTGTCTCCTATTGCCATAGTATTCACCTACTGACTTGAACAAAAAAAAAGCCACAAAGGAAATTCATCAATGGACATTTTCATAATGCCGGACTAAATAGGCTTGTGATGTCAAATCCTTGTTGAACAGGACTTCAAAATGGAAGCAAACGAAGAATCTCCAAACCCTCCGCTTTCCTCACTCCAGTATTCACCAACAAGCCAAGTAGTCCATCACTGCACTCACATTCATCACAGAGTCGCACCATTCTGCAAGCAGACGTAGCCACTCGGACAGTCATGTATTACTCCAGCACTCTGTCAGACTAGTTGATGTACATCACCAGTCTTCCATACAGCACAATATGCAACAAAAATGCAGAATGTTTTCAGAGAGATACATGCTACCCTTCTGTTAATTTTAATGGTAATGTTTTGTTTTATCACTGAACTATCCATCTATTTATTTATTTTTATTTATTTATTTATTTATTTATCTATTTGGTCACAGGCTTGTTTATTGTCATGTATAACTAGAATTTATGCCAACAAAAGTATGTGAAGAGCTAATTTAAGAAATCATTTCTTTTTGGTTTTGCATAACCACTTTTTTTTTATTTTGAGTGCTTCTTTCCATGAAGAAGAACAACTTTGATAGCAGTACTGACAAATTGCTCTCGTCTTATTTTGCTAATGTTCTTTGTTTGTAACTGGCGTCTATTTTATTGTGCTTGTCTCTAGTAACTGGAATGTGTGTGTGAGACGGATGTATGGTGGCTGAGTGAGAATGAGCTGAAAACTTTGCAGCAGATGCATTTTGAGCTGATTACGTACAGAGATTTCGACTGACCCAGGAACGTTAAATTAATTAACATAACCAAACCCTAACAGGCACATGATTTCTCTTACGCACATTGAATGCTTGCTGACTCACTTCATCTCTTGCTTTTGAGCCTTGTCCCTTTGACCTGTTTGTCTGCCTCTTCACCTGTTGTGTAGCCATCATCACAAAAGAAATTGTACAAAGTTGTTTGCCTCCACCGTCCGTACTCACTTTATGATTGCTCACCATCACCAGTTTCATCTTTCTCATTACCACATCACTTTCACTTTCATTGACCCAACTCTGGCTAAGATTGTAAACTATTCTCCATTCATAAGGGTCAGTAGAATAAGGTGTTTAAAAAAGAAATGTCTGTATCATAATTTAAATATAAAAAGTGCACTATTATAACTATTGCCTGTGATAAAAAGAACAATTATGATTGAAGTGATGGTCAAAATAAAGAGAGATCCACCTTATTGTTATGGTTACAATAATAAACCCTAAATTCATGTGTGTGTCTATTTAGTTTCTGGGTTTAAATGGTGTCTGTTTTTTTCACATGGCTGTTTCTTGTTGAAAAAAATTGCAGCTTTAAATAGTTTTACTATCATGATACAAAAAATATCATTATATACAAATTATATTAAATGCATTATTTGCTAATACATTACATCATAAAATAATAATAACATGAACCAAAGTGGTCATTATTGTCAAACAAAAAAGAGATTGATGTGATTGGAAGTACCTTAAAATGTCCTGTCAGTGAACATTTGAGTTTAGATTTTTTTTAAAAAATGTGTTAAGTCATCTCAGTTTTAGATATAAAATTAAAAGCTTAAAAATTTGTAATTTTTAAGTAGAAAAGGGTGAGATATGCAAGTGATATTAATTATTTTATTCAGAACAAACAACACGCCACTATCGGGATGTTGACATAATCTTTTACCTGTCCATCAACTAAACGTAACAGCTCAAGGCATACTGGAGAATACAACGCAACTGCATGATTACCACATTTCCGACAGTCGCGGAACGCAGCATCAGCTTCATCCAGGCGAACATCTGTGGTAACGTTACAGTTATTCAGTCGAGAGGGGGGTCGAAATAATAGCAGCAGACACCGGTCACTTGGTCGACGTCAGGAGTCAACACTCGATATCTCCTGCACTGGACTATCGAAATTTCCTAAACAGAAACAGGTATGATTAAAGGCTTCTGGTAATTTTTTTGTGCTTTTTAATAAAGGCACAAACAGTCGCATCTTCCCATGAGCGTTAAGGACTTCATTTACGTTACAGTTAACGTTACATAAAGGGCTTGGCGTTTGGCTAGCTAGCATTAGCAGCGGTTAGCGTTAATTTTTATGCATGCAGTAACGTTAGCTAAAACGTTAACCTCCATAAATTGGCTTTCCACAAACAGCTAGTAAATAGTGGCTTAATAACGTTTGCTATTACAGTGTGGCCTTCAGATACACTTGTTTATGATACGAGATTGATAACAAACGCAAAGGTAATTGACATCGTTACTATTGCTGAATCAAATTTTACTTTGTCCACGACCAAACAGGACGTTTTTTGGTGTAATGCTTTTTACGAAGATGCGGTTACCTAGTTATAACCATTATTTTTCATTTCCTTCTGCTCTGTAGTATGTGCTCACCTGACCAAAGGGGGTGAAATGTCACTCTTATTTGCTTTGTTTGTTGACCTACGCTTTGGAAATTATCATTATCTCATTATTTACGCCTTACAGTAGCCAGGAATTCAGTGCATGCGTAGTAATGTGGGTTTTTTAATATATCGATAGCACAAAAGTAGTTCAAGTCATTAATCTTCTGATTGTAAAACAGTAAAAACTTGTTATCTCAGTCCACCCATGCCTCTGTCACTATGACAATTAACAAGACACTGATTGACAGTGGAGTACATCATCTTGGGTCAAAATGTGTAAAAAGCTTTATTGCTCAATTTAAAAAAATCCACTCAATATGTTCAAGACATCTGTGTGCTTCGACCCTGCTGACATACCAGTCTGCACCCTTGCATTCCTCCACTGGAGGAGAGCAACATTATTTACATATAGCTTTTCAAAACTATGATAGGAGTTTCTTGTCAAACTAGATAAAAGCCCAGCATATCATAATCTATCATGAAGCTTGAAGAAGTGATTTAAAGTCATGTTAGTGATTTTGCTATTTCATACTCATTGTGCTCCTCCGTAAATGACTAAACAGTGCTAGAAAGAGAAGTCCAGTGAAGCATGTTTTGAGAACAACAAGGAATGCCCTACCCTTGGCTTATCAGACTTCTGAGAAACATTCCTGTTGCAAAGAGCCCGTTAATGTAGTTTAATGTTGAAATTATATCTACAATAATAAGTAAGTCAAGTCAATTATAGCATTGTGATAACATTTTAGAATGGTTTAATAGCAGCATCTGGAGCTGGAGGCCGGCTCTGACTGAGCCCTGAACATTGGACTTTAAAGTTGTGAGAACATTACACTCTGTCTTTTCAAGGTCTGCAAATCATAACCAAAAAGAAAAGTCTGATCTTTATAATCGACACTGAGGAGGAAATACCAATTTCCAACTCTCAATGACAAGTACACAGAGAAATAGATAACTTAAGTGACCTTAAAAATACTTAATTCTACACTCAAATCTGTTTTGTTTTGTACTGGTATCAGCTTCTGAAGAGAATGTCCACAGTAGCAAGTATATTAACCTGGTTGACAACGCTGGTTTTCAGTTGTTTGGTTTGTGCATAATATTTGTGAATTTTTGGTGAATTTGAACATGAAAATAACATTAAAGAGTCAGCACTTTAGGGGTAAAATTCACTGATATTTAGCCTGTGGTATGTGTGTCTCAGGTTATGTGACAGCTTCTACAATGTCACAATAGTAACAGTACCGTGACGTGATTCTATTTTCATTTATGTCACAATGGGGCATAATAGGGGAACATGCAGCCTTTTTTCATCTTTACTGTATTCCTTGTCAGGTAGGTAATTCTTTGCTGTTTAATAAACCATTACTTTCCAGTTACTCTTTAGCAGAACTGCAATTTCCTTTGAAGGCAAACTCACACTGACACACAAATACTCTGTGAGTTAATGACTAATATAAGGTATACAAGGAAGTGGTAAGGAAATGAAATTCAGAAAAGCCCTAACTTCTATTTTGTTACCCATTCTGGTCCTGCATTTTTCTGTCCTCTGCTCTGAACCCACTGGCTACTGTCGATCTTCTGGCTTCTGTGTGGAAGTTTTTCCAAAGAACAAAATGCAGAATTGTGAAGTTGTTATTTAGTCATCTGTCAAGCATATAAAGTACAAAATAAAGCACTGAAATAGTTCTTTAGAAAATCTTTAAACTCCTTAAACTGTAATATCTTTAAGCAGACATAACACTTCATAGCCCAAGACCATTACTAATTGCTCATTGAATAATGCTATGTCTGTAGCTGATCATCAGTGTCATTGTCTGGCAGTCTTTTTTTTACAACACAGCAGTTAAGATATAAATTCTAAGTGAATTGCGTATCAAAGTAGCAGAGATGCGAGGGATGACCACACTCTCAGTGCATATTAAGCTATCAAAACATTTATTCCTATCAAAGAGATATTGGTAATAGAATTTAGTGGCTCCTTTGTTGTTTGTGCAGTCAGCCGTTTACTGAGTGGGTGTATTGTGTGTGTGTATCTGTGTGTGTTGGCACTGAGAGAAAGGGGCTGAAATTTACTGCTGCTAGTCCTTGGCACAGACATGGCTGTATCTGCCAGATCTGACCTGAAGAGCAGAACCTCAATAGAGACCAGGGGACGATAAGGGAATTGTGCGTGAGTGTGTTTTTTCCTGTATTAAACACACAACAAGAGCTGACGTGGCCTCCGCTGGCGTGCAGTCCTGTGTCACAGTGACTAAACCCCAGGGCATTATCCATAGCCTATTTGTGGAAGAAAATCAATTCTCTTTGTAAAGGGAGGCAGATATTGCTTTAGACAAAAATACTCACTCACATCAGCAGCCAGTCAGCGCTTTTCCATCAAACTGTATTAATTTCAAGCTGGCTTTGCTTTTAAAAGAATGCGTTAGTAATGTTTTTCTTTGGAGATTCACTAAAAAAATGCTCATGCAAAAGATGGATGTGTTTTTCAGCACACATACACACACACACACACATTTTGGAGATCATCATCAGTTGATGAATCATCTGTAAGTTCCTTCACAGCTCTTGCTACCACCTTCAGAACCCACTTTGCAAATAGCTGCTGCAGTGCAGCTGCATATTTATGAATTGTGATCACATTTAACAAAGCATAAAGGTGATGTTACTGTTGGCCATTTTCATTTTTCTTTTTGTTTAATTGTCTTGTTAACAGCTTTCATGCGGTCCTTAGTGTCCTGTTGTTAAGTGAGTCATTTCATGGTATAAAAAGCAGCTGTTGAGATATTCTAACCCATGTGACCTTCGCTTAATCTGCTCCCTTGGTATCTAAATGTCACAGTCTAGGTCTCATAAGATGTTTCGTGTATCTTTTCTGATTGCAAACTCTGAGATCAGGCAGGATTTTTCTCTAAAGCATAGCAGTGAACAGCTTAATTGCTTTGTCAAAATAAACCTTTACTTAAGCAGCTAAGCTAAGAATTATCTTTATTGTCTGACAAAAAAATTCATTTGGATTTGTTGTTAAAGATGATTCTTTAAAATATATAGTCTTTCACAAAAAAGCTAAACCTAAAAGACTGGCTAAATCTTAGCTAGTCCTGTGCTTATACTGCCAGTAATCAACACCAGGCATTTAAACAAGTTTGTTTGTAATCCTCACTGACCTGCTCTCAGATGTTTGCAAATGTTAGTCTTGACAGAGTGCAAATACATGATTTCTATTTTTACCTGACATAACTAGTCTCATCGTAGTAATTAGCATTCTTGTGTTTAAGCTGCTTTAAGTTTGACACTTTGAAGGCTACACACACACACACACACACACACACACACACACACACACTTCCCTACACACACATACTACTACTTGTTTGTTTGCTGAATATTTACATGGACAGTTGACAATCTTCTTTTTCCCCTTCTGTCCCTTTTCACTTAATTTTGCTCCATCTCCCATTTTGTCCCCCTTATGGAGCACAGTAATCATGGCGGAAGCCCACCAGGCGGTGGCCTTCCAGTTCACCGTCACGTCAGAGGGCATCGATTTGCAGCTGTCTCACCAGGCCCTCACTGAGATCTACCTCTCTGGTGTGCGCTCCTGGAAGAAGCGTATCATCAGGCTCAAGGTATCTCTACTGGACTCTTGACATCTGTTGTCTGTTTTGTTTGCTCATACTTTGCCTGTTTTTCAGTCCATCTGTAATAATCAGTGTAATAAGCCCCCCTGTTAGAACTGTTTTGATTTCTCTGCATGTCAACCCTTGCATCTGTATCTGAGCTAAAAACGTTGATGAGAATCTTTCAAATGTTCTGTTATGTTGGCCTGTCCAAGTAATAGTTTCAGTTCTTAAACACTATTATTCTTTGTTTTATTCTTTATTATTGTTCTTAAGTATTCTCAATTTTAAAGGCAGTGTTTTAGTACAAAATTTGAGTCGCATTTTTAAAAAAAATTTATTCACCCATTACATAACTAGAAATCCTGATCACAAAACATGCTCAAATTGTAAAACAGAGAATTCCATAAGAATTGATTCAGAAAACATGGAATGCAAGAAAAAATAAAATAAAATTCATAGGCCATACTTAACCTGAGCATAACTCAACTGCCAATGTGCATGTTGTTGTAGTGGTTGTAAACAGGAAGAATGGGATTTGAAATCCATCTGTTTTCTCTCACGTTAACAGAACAGTGTGATAACAGGAGTATATCCTGCTAGTCCGTCCTCCTGGCTCTTTGTGGTCATTGCTATCTTGGCCACTATGTACACTCGCTCTGACCCCTCCATGGGACTCATAGCCAAGATACAGGAGCACTTGCCAGTCAGGTAACACATTTCATAACTTTGTGTAATGGCCTTGGTTAATGATAAACCTTCTGATAAATGAGATGCCCTTGCAGAAATGAAATGTTCCCTTTCCTTGATTGTAGAGTCTGTATGTATGTATAGAGTACTGTATGTTTAGATGTGTGGTTTGGCTCAAATAAGCCTAACATCTTCCCATTCTTCCTTTTTCAAAATCATCTGTGATATATTGTTTTTATATTTCTTTTTTGTCTCATCTTTTCATCGTTTCCACTCATACAAGCATCATTTTGCTTTTACTCTATAGTTATGGGATATTGCCTACAGTCCTAATTTGAAAAAGAAAGAAATGGGACATTTTCATGTGAGATTCCCTAACTTAATAATACCATTTTAAGCTAGCTCTTATAATTTAGATATTATAAGATGTTTGTCGTTTAACTCCCATACATCCACATGTGTTTCCGGTAGTGTTCTTTTTTCTTCTTCTTTTCCCTTTATTCATGTGTCCATCTTCTCCCACCATTCACAGCCAGTCTATGAGTACCCAGTGTCAGGCGTTGGTGTCAGCGGTGCTCTTCAGCACCATGCTGTGGCTCTTACTCATCTTCACCATGCGCCTGTGCCTCAAGCAGCTCTTGTCTTACCATCGCTGGATTTTCGAAGGGCACGGCAAGATGTCCAACACCACCAAAGTCTGGGTGGTGAGTATTATTTTTCATCTTTTTCTCTTTTTATCTGTGAACTAAACATGCCTTTCACTGCTCCCGAGTTCTATGTATATGATTTTCTGTAAAAAGACTTGAAAAAAAAGGGGAAATTCCCAAATGATTAGCTTTAGGTTTATCCTTCCTTTCAAACCTTTAATATTTGAAGTGAGTTTGTTTTCTGAACGTTTTGTGCCAGGCACTCGTGCGGATCTTTTCCGGCAGAAAGCCTCTGCTCTACAGCTACCAGGGTTCACTGCCAAACCAGCCTGTGCCTGCCATCAAGGACACGGTCAAGAGGGTGAGACGTCACACGAAGCAGAGGAAATGACAAAACACTTCTGCCTGACTATGAAACAGATGGATCACTTTCTCACAGTCATCATTTTCTGCCTTTGTCAAATCAAATCCCCGCTGTCTTTGTTTGAGTTTGTTATCTGGCTGCAGGCTAGCCGAGAAATGAAGAGAAATGCAAGATATCTACCCTTCTAATCTGATAAATCTTTGAAGGATGAGGGAAAGTGGAGTTGAAACGAGATTTGATATTATAACAGCAGAATTAGATGTGATTGTAACAGTAGAAAAGTATCCCTGCTGGGGGTTTTTATAGATGTTAATTCATTGATTAACAAACCTTTTCTTTGTTTCTCTATTTAATAGACAGTTTAATCCTTTTTTGCCATTTTATTTCTGATGAATGATGCTGAATATTTTTGGCAATTTCTTTTGTTTAGTATTTGGAGTCTGTGCGTCCGCTGATGGATGATACGCAGTATGAACGCATGACCAAGCTGGCAGCAGAGTTTGAGAGCAGCCTCGGAAACCGCCTGCAGTGGTACCTCAAACTCAAAGCTCTCTGGGCTGCCAACTATGTAAGTGATCGACCAGAAGGCTCTGCTTAAGGGTGGCTACTTCACACATCACTCTAAATGTCCACAGTAAATTTAAAATCCCATTAACAATGTATGCCTTTGTGAGTTTCTGTGGTTTGAATTATTTATGCTCCATGAAAATGCAAGTGATGTGACTTCTAGTTGGCTGCAATATTGGCTTTCTCACATAGATGTTTGTGTGTTTTAATTCTTCAGGTTAGTGACTGGTGGGAGGACTATGTCTATCTACGTGGACGCAGCCCATTAATGGTTAACAGTAATTACTATGGCATGGTATGAAAATTTTGATTTCCTTTCAGTGCAAGAAATATCCAGTCTAACATGTTGTGGTTCCCTTTTGGATTGACTCAGTTTAAAGTTTGACGTGTTGACTTAACTTGACTTTGGTTTTAGAGATATTAAGGAATTCTACGCATTATTTGTGACCATACTTTGTGTCTTGAGGACTGAAAAATAATGGATAAAACTCTACTTGTTTCAAAAGTCACTTGTTTTCTATTAAGAAAATAATTTTAATACTTTAAAACAGATTATATTCCCCAAGATGGATTTGGATCTTGATTCTGCAATCACAGTCATGCTCGACGGATCGTTTGGTTGGGATGATAATCATCCCTCATTTTTATCCTGTCTGCTGACTTTCTGTGTCTGCTTCTCCCCAGGACTTCTTGTATATGACACCCACGCCCATCCAGGCAGCCAGGGCAGGCAACAGCATTCACGCAATTTTCTTATACCGCCGCAAGCTCGACAAAGAAGAGATTAAACCTGTGAGTGTAGCCATTAGTCAACCCCAGCTGAACCGTATACACGGAGGCGTTCATTATTCATGCTTTTCTGCTATGGCAACAGATGACTTGTAGAATAAATGTTTAAATTTTGAGACATTGTGGTATTTCCTTGTCGAGCATTCCAAATATAATGTGTTGGTAAATAATTACTAACAGTAGGTGTTATGAGTGTGTGAATAACATCCATCCATCAGTGTCTGTGTGTCTTGACTGTTGATGGTATGTAGCATGTGAATCTACCATCCATTTATTTAGTTTTTGTGACATTTCCCTCATATTCTCAAACCAAGCTCATCTCTCACTCCTTCTTTTTGTACCCCTTTCAACCTCTTTCTTCCCCTTTGCCTGATTTCTGTTTATTTACTTCCCTTGTTTCCTCTCTTCTCTCTTTCCCCTTGTTTCCCTCTTTAAAAAAATCGTCTCCTCTCTTTTTGCTTGACTGTTGTTTTCCTCCACTGCTTTCCTCCGTTCTTCTCCCTTTGCCCTTGCCTTTGCCTTCTCCTCTCCATTTCCCAGAGTCGTATACCAGGCACTGTCATTCCTCTGTGTGCAGCTCAGTGTGAGAGGATATTCAACACCACACGCACTCCTGGAGAGGAGACCGGTAAAGAGACAGACATGTACACACACATAGACACACACTGTGGTGACAGTGTTTCACACAGTGATGACATATGATACATGATGCTGTCTGAACAGGAGCAGTTAGCTTTAGCAAGAAAGCCAACACCACTTTCTTCCTCCCTAGTCAGCAGTGCTAACACACCACTGCTTCGGAGATGATGAGGCAAAGCGAAAGTGTCCAAACCCACTGGAGTTTAAGTGTGGGACTAGAAAATTGTGTGAAAGACAGAGTGTGTGTGTTCATGCATGAGTGTGTGTGGTCTCAAAAAGCAAAGCGTCGTGATGCGCTGAGTCACAATATGTCTGCTGTGCAGCCCATTCTGTCATTTCTCATCCGTCTCCTCTTGCCTTCTGGTCTCATCTCAGGTCTGTGTGGGTTTTCTTGAGAGGGTCTGTCTATAACTAATATCAATTTTCTTCTGCCCACACACTTTGTTTTCTCATATTTTTCTCTCTCTCTTCCCTGGTCCTCTTTCTGCTTCATCCCAACACTCTCCTGTTCTTTTCTGCCATCCTTTTTCACTCTCTCTTTCTCTCTCCCTTACTGTTTTTGTATCGGTCCATCCTTCTTTATCCTCCTTTATCCTGCTCAGTGTTTGTTGAGGTCTGCAGTTCCTTGCTGTTCCTCTCAGTTTGAGCGGATGTTTGACACTTGTCGAATTCCTGGAACACTAACAGGTAGTTTTTATATTTTTACACAAGCGACCCAAATGTACCTTTAGATCTCCAAATGTGAAACCAATATCATAGCCATAGAAATGTGCTAAACATTCTTTACTCTGTGTAAGTAAAATAGAGATACATCTAAATCTCATAACAAATAAAATTTCTTGCTGGGTGTGAATCACAAATAAAGCCCATAGCTGGCAGCAGTCCCTCACAGGACACGTTTGTTCAGACACAAGGGCACAGCTTGAAGCCTGGTAAGATGGATTCATGAGATCACGTGATCAGGTGATCTAGCAAACCTTACAAGGAAACTGGCCTTAATTCAGGCTTGGCTCCTGCAGTATGTTTTCATTTTTTTAATTGCCAATTCAATCTTAATCCATTTAAAAGTATGCCAGTCATCCTGGTTGAAGATATGAAGATATGCTAGGTCTGCCTAAAACTATGCATGGAAGTAGGATTGTGAGTTTGGAAACATTTCTTTGTTCTGTTTGTTTTCAGTTTCAGTTTTCAGTGTGTGCAGTGGATCAGTCAACAATCATTTGTCATCAGTGTTGGATAGTTTTTAGAGTTGATTTTGAACACACAACATCAGTTCACCAAACATTAATCATGTTATAAAAGCTCTGTTTGACCATGGCAGGGTCTTCCACTCACATAAAGTATTGCACATTAAGTTAAACAAACCTGGGACCTGGGTCCAAGGTTGGATCGGTTAGGACCTTTATACAAGGTTCACATAAATCTGTGCACTAAGTGCAACGTCTCTGATATAATTGTGTTTTCTGTGCATGCTTTTGACCTGATAAACAAAATATTTACACTGTCTCTTATTTTTTTTGCCCTCTTTCTTTTATATGCAAAGACACTTTGCTACATTGGCAGGACAGTGACTACATAGCAGTATACCACAGGGGTCGCTACTTTCGTCTCAGGGTGTACCACGCAGGCAGACTACTGTCCCCCAGAGAGATTGAATTCCAGATTCAGAAGATACTTGATGACCCTTCACCTCCTTGCAAAGGAGAAGCCAAACTGGGGGCTCTGACCGCTGGAGACAGGTCAGTTTGTCATGTCAACAGTGCTTCAATGACACAGGCGTACAGCACACAGCATCCGTAATGCAACATCATCGGTTTCCTCTGAAATGGTTCCCAGAATTCCATGGGCCAAAGCCAGGACGAAGTATTTCAGCAGTGGGGTCAATAAACGTTCTTTGGACTGCATTGAAAAAGCCGCCTTCTTTGTGACGTTGGATGATGAGCAGGCCATGGTGGGAGATGACCCGGTGGCCAGTTTAGATCGCTATGCTAAATCCTTATTGCATGGGAAATGTTATGACAGGTAATGTTACACAAAGCTCATCTCTGTCTTGTAAGCATTTAATTAGTATAAATAGTACAGTAAATTTCATTTTAATGTTATCTTGGTTGTCATGCAGGTGGTTTGACAAATCCTTTACAATCGTTTTCTACAAGAATGGAAAGACGGGCATAAATGGAGAGCACTCATGGGCTGACGCGCCGGTGTTATCACATCTATTTGAGGTAAGGAACATAGAAGAAAAATAGGTGGTGCACTGTTTGTCACCTGGTCCTGACAAGAGGCCATCAATTGCATTTTTTGTGTGTCTCCAGTACACCTTGGCCACCGACTGTTTCCAGCTCGGTTACACCGAAGAGGGTCACTGCAAAGGAGAGGTGGATTCATCACTACCACAACCACAGAAGCTGAACTGGGAAATCCCTCCAGAAGTAAGTTATTTATCTATACATTTCCCCCAATTTTTTTTACTCCTGTAGCTAATTGCTATCATGTCATAATTCACATTATGCTCATTCTTTACTATAGACATAGTAGCACGCAGACATCTTGATTGTTCATTTCATCCGTCACAGCAAGAGTTGATGCCAATTTGCACGGTCCACTGATGAAAAAGTGCACCTACTAACACCTCTACACTTTATTTTTCAATAATGTAAGACATCAGTTAATTCCTTTATTTTAATTTATACCTCACTTGGTTAATTCATACACAAATTAAAATGCAAAATCAAATGGTTGCGGTCTCAGAGTGTTGAAGTACTTTTTGGCCAGAGGCAGTAACTTACTGGAGTTTTTACTTTTTGTCAACCTCCAGCAACTCTCCATTTAAGCTACTATAGCTTTATAACTGGGATGTGAAAAGTTAGATATGATGCATTCTATGTATATTATCTTAGCTATTCTGTATTCATTTTAAAAATGACCAGAAAGATTGAAAAGACTAGACAGTTAACACACATTTCATATGTTCATGTGACATGTATACAAGGATGTATTGTTTGTCAGGATATGGAAGTTTCTTCTGAAGCCACAGCGCAGTGTTTACAGGTATCTCAGCCCTGTTTACGGTAGCTGTTTGGATGTGTCTGTTCCAGTGTGAGGAGCAGATCTCCCAGTCTCTGGCAGTAGCCCAGGCTCTGGCTGACGATGTGGACTTTCACGTGTTTTGCTTTCAAGACTTCGGCAAAGGGAAGATCAAGAAGTGTCGAATCAGTCCAGATGCCTTCATTCAGGGGGCTCTTCAGTTGGCCTACTACAGGGTGAGCCTCCTTCTGAAGTAGAACACATAAATAAACAAAAATAAAAACATAAATACACCTACATGATCCTACATCATCTGCACATGTGACAGTCCAGTGGTAAGACATTCTGACTATGCAAAATTTGAACATCTGTCTTTTGCGTTTGGGGCTGTCAGATTTATTTGTTTTTTGTTTTTTGTAATTTTTGTCTTTGTGTTTGCAGGAGCGGGGAAGGTTCTGTTTGACATACGAAGCGTCCATGACCCGTCTGTTCAAGGAGGGCAGGACCGAGACTGTTCGCTCCTGCACCGGTGAGAACATTGCCTTTATCAGAGCGCTGGAGGATGGAGAGGTGAGATTGTGGAAACTGCATCTTGATTTTCATTACGTTTGTACAGAATTTTTTTCAAGAAATTTTTGTCGTAGTGTCTTTTAGTAACTCAAAAGAGAATAATTAAAGTTGATGGAAATAAATTCAAATTTAAAATGATTTTGACTAATTGCTAATTTTTTTACATGAACTATATAGTAACTATTAATATTGTGTGTTATGCCAAACAGTCATGTCACTCATGCTACTCTCCACTAGGCAGCAGATGTGTGCCGGCGTTTGTTCAAGGTAGCATCAGAAAAGCACCAGCATCTATATCGCATGGCTATGACTGGAGCTGGCATCGACAGACACCTGTTTTGCCTCTATGTTGTGTCCAAATACCTCAGGGTGGAGTCTCCCTTCTTGAAAGAGGTTTATTTCTTTCCTTTGTCACTTTGTTCATAACAAACCCTTCAATTTAGTTTAAATATATATTTATTTTAACAGTCTGTACGGCAGCTGCTCCAGCAGACTGATGCTTTGGCTCTTTTTTCTTTATTTCAGGTGCTGTCTGAGTGCTGGCAGCTGTCCACCAGTCAGACTCCCGTCCAGCTGATTGACATGTTCGACACAGTCAACTACCCAGAGTTCAGCATCCCTGGAGGGGGCTTTGGACCAGTCAGTGCTGCCCCTAGTGCCTCTATTAGTACATAACTTTTCACCAGAAATAAGTGCAAGTTTGACGACTGTAGTGTTCTAGTTTTGTTTATGTGAATAAGTTTTACACAATATGGTGGCTTTTTTCATTTAAGACATTAGAGCCGAAACAATTCCGTAAAAGACTTTTCATCAAAGCTTTGTTTAAATGAGCACAGCACCCTGTGTTTTGCATATACGCACGTTACTGTTGTTGAATGCACTGTGAGAACATTAAATACGTGATTTGACTGCATGGATTGCAAATAGGGGAAGACAGAGCAAATAGCAAGGTGCAAAGAGAGGGGACAGGTCAGAGAATATGAAAGAAAGTGCCCAAAATTAGGGATCATTCCAGGCTTAAACAAAACGAAAACTCTACAGAGTGTCTGTTGACAAACTGTGTTAGCCCACAGCAGTAGCACAAAGCCCTAACTTCTCATCTCAGCAGAAAGCATTCAGTTAAATGTTACTACACAATCTGTTTATAGGGATGTGTCTCAAGCTAACATTAATGTTAGCATTTAACATTGCCTAAAGCAGTAAGATGGTCAGATAAGACTGAGAGGAGAGAAATATATGATGAAAATGTATTTGGACCATCATCTTGTTTTTGCCTCCAATAAATGTTACAAAGCCAGAATGTACATGGCACTAAATAAGTTTAGTTTTGACGTGCAACATTACTATGAGCACTTAAAGCAATAAAGACATTGATTTTTTTATAATGGACACTTTGTCTTCCCTTCCAGTAGAAACAGCTCATATAGATATACTGTACACAGTATATCAGAGAAAATAACTATCATATCATGCTGTTTTGCTGTCTTGAAGTTAAAATTTTTAATACTTGTTCGAATTATTTCTTGCAAATACAGCATAAGTTCTTCTGTAAATGTGGCTCTTTTATGAAATTAAACAGCTGGAGTATAGATATTATCTGTGTCTCTTCCAGGTGTCTGATGATGGTTATGGGGTTTCCTACATCATTTGGGGAGAGGACATGATCAGCTTCCACATCTCCTGCAAACATTCCTGTCCAGACACTGTGAGTTTAGTGAAAGTAGACATTTTATGATGCTTAAGAAAAGTAAATAAGATAAACCCTGTCAAGTTGAACAGTTTTTTATTCCCCCCAGAGGTGTATTTTGAGATGTTTCATGTCCTTTGAAGAATGACATTTCTCCTCCACTTGTCTGAGGAAAATTCACGACCTTCTCATTTGTTTTTTCTTCCAGGATGCTCATAGGTATGGTGCACAGATCAGAAAAGCCCTGCACGACATGTTACAGCTGCTGAGCCCCAACCAAAAAGAGCCAAACAAGACCGAAGAGAGTCGACCAGAGGTCAAGAAAAACCTGTAGGCGTAAACTCATGGGAAAAGGATGCTGAAGGGAAGGTGTGCTAGCACTATGGCTACATGCATTTTGAGGATTTTTTCAGTCGGGCAGATAATATCAAGAGATAGCTCCACGTGGAAGCGAACACAATGACATTGATGTTTCTACTGATTTGCATCTGTATTCATGTATGTATTGAAGGAGGATGAGAAAGGAAAATTTCATAGAATAACAAATCAAGAAATGTGATTAAAGTAAAGTATTGTCAATTGGTTTATTTTAACCTTTAAAGTCAAATTATCAGAAAATGAATAATTTTGAACTCAAATAAAAAAAGTTATTATTGTTACACTGATTAATTACAATTAAAATACCAGTATTAACTGCACCACTCAAAATTAGGGTAGAAATTCCTAACACTTCACTCTTTACTGGGGAATAATTTTGATATAAATTCAAGTGCAGAATGTTTTTACACTATTAAGTGTGTTGCACTTGTTATGACACTAATTTTTTGTTGTTGTTTGCTTGGAAAATGCTTCGGAAGTCGGGACTCATCCTGAGTCTCAGAGCAGTCAGCAGTGATAGAGGAAATACAGGACTGAAGTGATCCCAGTTTTTACCATCTGAATGCATCACTCACACTGGGTACTTTAAACCCTCAGAGGTCTGTGACTTCTCTGTGTTTATTCATTATGTGTAAATCTGCTTTCTATAGAAACACAATTGTAACGCTGTGTTGCGGGTGCCAGGCTGTTTATACATGGAGTGAAATGACAGGACTCTAATAAACACTTTAATAGAACTTAATTTGAACTCATATGTTGGCATTACTGTTTGACTGGTATTATATTCACTGCCAACTTTTATTTTATGTTTTCAAACATATTCAAACTGTGAATAGAAATAATATAGGTCAGTTTTTCTCTCAGTGGTCACTAGGCATTTCAAACTTACTAAGTACAAAAGGATTCTGTTATAAATCCAGTTATTTGGCTGACATCTATACATCTGTTCTGTAGGTTTTTATTTTCATCACTACATATAACAAGCACCAGAACAATGCAAGCTGTATCTAAGAACATCATGTGCAGGAATTCAGTCTCAAGCAGTGTTGCAGGTCAGATGTGGGATTTATCTGGAAGGACATTATGCAGTCAGAGCTGTCTGCTTCAAAGGATGGCGTGTCACCAGTGACGCAGATTCCTCTGTTCTCGTCTGATTATTGCCATTTTTCTTTGCACTCTGGATCAGTTGAGCTTGTCTCATTGTAGTGCTATTGTCAGCCTTTTTTTTAATGCAATATTAGGAGGGAACATAAAGTCATTCTTAAAGGAAAAAAAAAGCCTCAAGCGTCTCTCTGTTGCCTTACAAGCATGCCTCACATGAACCATTCCACTCCTACTGTTAGATTCATGATGAGCAGTCTTTTAAAAACAGACAGAATCAATGCTAAAGAAGCAGGGGTGCCGTACGTCTTAATTTTTTTATTTCCAACATTCTTCTTGTTAAGACTTAGGACCTACATTAACCAAAATGCATTTGTATCACTTGAAGACATTTATCAAACATTATGAAGTTCCCTCTGGAGCCATAGAAGGTGTTATAGGACAATGCGTTTAACATATGCTGTAGTACTTCCCAACACTTATACACAGGTTTAACTTTTCTGCAAAAGGACACAGCAAACCTACTGCTAATCAATAATGAGAAGAATGAAAGTAAAACACTGAGGACAGCATGGAAAATGTGAAAATTAATCCCACCACTGCATGAATACCTGTGTACAAGCACTCAAATTATTTTATTTACACATTCAAGATCCCCATAAAGATGTGAAACTGTCTTGTTTGGCACTCCGAGTCATCTCATCGTGGCAGCTTCACTTTATGTCAGTTTTTAACAGTCTTCACTGATTTCTCTCCTTTCCTTTTTATGGAATACCTTTCCATCTTGCTGGACTCTCCACTGGAGCTTTACCCCCTCATATTTGTTTTGGATCTGTGGAGCCAAAACAAGACCATTATTGACACCTTCATTTAAATTATTGGCCTGTGTAGACTGGTAGTTAGAAAACAGATCTCTTCATTTCCTCCAGTGTTTTAAAAAGCAAAATCAATGTGATATTAATATAATATCAGCAGCATTGAAATTTCAGATTAGACAAAAACTCACTTGACTCAAAATGGCTTCGTTCTCAGCAGAATCACTGAAGGGAAAGAGTGAATTTGACTCCACTTCCACCCTCACGATCAGCCTCATTACTATTTCTTCTTTTGTTACTTAAAAAAAAGACATTTTTAAAACAATTTAGCAGCTACAGTAACAAGGAAAGCTGAGAATCAAAATGTAGATCTTAAATCCATCCCCCTCTTAACAAAAAATAACCCCTAAACACATACGTGATTGAATCAGAGTGTAGCAGATGTTACATGCTCACCTGTATGACATAACAAGGGATGTGAGGAAGTACAAGATCTGTCAAACCACCTCTCGGCACCAGGTCTGTACAATGTGCAGTTTCCATCATGATTTGGCTGAGAGCTGTCCCAGTATCTGAAGGAACTGTTACTCTGGTCTGACCATTTCCACTGATCTCTGAACAGCCCGATCCAAAAAAAGGTCAGCGATGGCCCAACTTTTCGCTGTAGGGCCTGATTTTCACTCTGGCTCCTCACACTGGCCAAGTCTGTATTATTCAGCCGACAGTGTTCCTCAGCTTCCCTCCAGGTCTTCTTTTCAAGAACAACATACTCACTTTTCCCCTGATCTGTGAACATTGCAAAATATACTGTAATGGCTAAAATGTTTGGATAAAAGAACAAGCACACAAACAGCACTGTTACTAGTTTTCAAGCTTTTCAATGCGTTCAATGCGTTCAAAGGTTTGTTTATGGAGCTTCCCTGTCAGAGTCGCTCAAGTTAGTTTCTGAAATTGAGGTGTTTATCCTCTTTAATTGTCCAAATGAAGCCATCTTGCTTACCTTCCTGACAGACAAAGGGATGTTGAGCTCCACAGGATTCACTGAGCCATTTCCCATCATTCCTCATACCTCCACAGTTGTTAGAGGAATTAGGTAAACTGGCCCAGTTAGTGTATTTAACTAATCCCTGACCTGTGGAAGTTTCTCTCATGGACCACATCCAGGATGCTTCGGTTGTCTTTTTTAGACCAATCCAGATTTCACTGGTCACACCGCTGGCTGCTGTGATTTCCTCCACTCTCTGCATGTCAGCTTGGCTGCCAATGGTGGCAAGGTCAGTGTAGTTCTTTCTGCAGTAACTCTGGGCCTCTTCCCATCCCATCTCCTCGTTTATCAGGTAATACATTCCATGAGCATCCAAAAACAAAGTGACACAAGCTGCAGAGAGACGACCGCCAAAGTCTCAAATAAAGCCAGCATTGTAATTTTAAAGAGGGTGTATTTTAGGTTAAAATGATTATTTAATTATTTTCTGCTGAGATATTTACCTGTAGCAAGCAGCAAAATCACCAGATGAGGCATATTTTTTCTAGGAGAGAAAAAGAATCTGTAGGTGTTTATACATAATTCAAATATTTTCTCACACTGTTAAGTTACAAAAACGTATCTGGTGCTGGTGCAGGTCTAAGCACTTAGGAGGATTTACATTGAATTTTCTTCAGAGAGAGAAAGGAATATTCTAGAAAGATAATTAAGTTAAATGAATACTTGACAGAAAAATTAGCACACATGTTAAAAGACACGTGTTAAAGGTTCTCAGATGACCCTGGTTCTACAAGCAGCTGCCTAGTTTGCTTACACCAAGGGTGGGTGATTTGAATGTATTTAAAGTTTGTTACGTTGTCTGAAAAAACTAGGCTACAAAGGGATTCACTCTTTTGAATAAATGGGAAAAAAAAACTATAATTATAACACAATAGTCTGCATGGGTTGATTGATAAGCATGTGGCCTGAGGTGGAAGGAGGTGAGTTTGTTTTAAAGCTCTTGTCACATGAACATGCTGATCAGCTCTGTCAAGAGGTTTTGCTTCTGTTGTTTTTCTTTTCTGGTTTAATTAAAGGTGCAGACATCTCTCTGTCATCTTTATATTCAGCATTGCACTTCTTCACTTCACTGTAAGGAGGGGCACACTCCCCTAGTGTTGCGCCTCCATGCAGAGATGGGGACTCGAGTTTGCGACTCGGACTCAAGTCACACTTAAGTCGCACACAGAGAGACTTCAGAGTTGACTTGGACTCCTGTTTGGGACTTGTGAACAATCATTATGTTTTCTTTTTTCCTTTCTTTTCTTTTTTTGGTGTATTAACATTGGAGAAACTCTGAAACGTCTGACGTGCTTAATGTCATTCCCTCCTTTTTGACATGGTAACCATGGTAACCACATTACGCATCAGGTGCGCGGCTCGCGGCCCCACGCATTAGTACCTCAGATGACACCATGGCGCCTGACACACCCCCAGCTGCTGCTGGACCCTACCCTAACCCTAACTGCAAAGTCTGCTGTACCAAGATTAAGGATGCTATATTTTTATTTTTATTATGGTCTGACTGAGCCTGCACAATA
>JAQMCX010000033.1:11262984-11287969 GCA_029814765.1 Acanthurus leucopareius
AGACCGAACAGCAGCAGATGACAGAAGGCTCATTAAAACAAGAAGAGACATGAGAGATTTATTTTTTAGAGACTTGCGACTTGACTTGGACTCCTGACCAAAGACTTGAGACTTGACTTGGACTTGCAAAAAAAGACTTGTTAACATCTCTGCCTCCATGTCCTTGTGGACCTCCTTGTATGAGTCCTTGAAACTGAGATGGTGGGTGACTGTACCAAGGCCCAGATCACCCATTTTCTCAGACCGTGCTAAAATGCAATTTTCAATTACCCAAAACAGAAGTGCAACAAAAATAAAAACCTCAAAACCTTCTGCACAACCACAGAAAAGTTGAACTGCACGAAACAAGAAGTGTGTGACTCATCCTCCTCTCCCTTTGGCCATGAACTCATAAATCAACTCTTGTATTTCCTCCGCACCTAACAATCCTTCTCTATATTAGGAAATACTTTTAGTTAACTCATTTTTTTTTAGTTAGAAGGCATATAAATGTGTTCTAAAGTTGCAAGGACTAGTTAACAAATAATTTAGTCCATCGACAGGAAAGTAATTAGCAATGGTTTTACATTACTGAACAATCTTACAAGTCACTTAATTAAGAGAGTAAATGCCAAAAATTCTCTTGTTGATGCCTCTCAAATGTGATAATTTGCTGTCTTCTGTGGTTCACAAGAGAAGAAAAAACAACCTAATGATGTAAATCCCCACTTCCATTTATGACCTCAGAAACATCCCATCTCTACTGTATTTTGTATTCCCATATTAATAGCTCTATTTTTAAAATACTTTTAAAGGTCCAAATCATTCATCTTACCCTCTGCAGAGATCTGTCCTCATGAGAAGTGTACGTTGTTCGTTTCTCTCTCACCCTCTTCACGTTTTGTTCTGGTTGTTCACAAAGAGGCTTCATGTTTGTCTTTATGGAAATGCTTTTTGCATGTGACATTTACAAGAACTCATTTGTATTACACAACAATATTGGTGAACATTGTGCAAATAGACTGTGAACATAGTGACTCAACTGTTTATGATCTGCTCTTTTTTTAGCCAACTGTTTATATATAAATGGACAGAAATGGACAATTTTCCACCTTTGAATGGCCTTCAAAGGTTCAGCTTTGTTACAAAGACCAGGGTACCAGTGATGCTCAGAGCCTGTCCATCCTGGGTTGTACTCAGGATCTCTGTGTCACCTTAATGTCCTGACAGAATTTGCCTTGTTATTCTTTCTCTTCTGTCAATTTATCTTCTGCCACCTGTCTTTTGGTCTCCTGTTTAAGCCATGAGGTCAGCAACAAACCCTTCGCTCATTATCCTGCCCATCAGACTTCAGCTTATGCTCCCAAAAGCCGCCAATAATCCACATACAGTCCCTGTCCTTATCTAAATCATGCTCCACATACACACAGACACACACAAACCAAGTCACTTCTCTGTCACCCCAGATGTCCCCTTATATAAAGCCCTGTGTCCCCTCTACTTGTTACTCCTCTTGTTTTCATCATTGATCTTCCTTGTCTTCTGCTGTTCAGGTATGTGGCTTTGGCTTTTCTTCTCTTTTCAATAACATGTGTTCATGGTGTGATATTTGAATCATGTAAAAATCTAGAAACAGTCCTTGTTGTCGGTCTATTTGCCTTTATTCCAAAAAGTTAATCATCAGGGCAGTTTGATTTGTTCTTGTTTCAGGCAAAGTCTTTCATCATTTTTATCTTGCAAAATCTTATAATGACACAGTTGGTATGTAGTTTCCTCTTTTGGTAAACATGCACACCGTCGCCTTTGTAGATCATGGAATTGTACACATTTTAAATTTTGTCAGTGTTATATGACTATCACCACTGTAAAACATTAAAATTCAAATAAGTTGGATCAGTCAAATAAGCAGCTGTAAGCAATCTTATCATAAAAACAGTTGATCAAACAGCTGTATGTTATATGAAAATAGTTGCTTGTGGTGTTGAACCTGCAGAAAATTGTTACCAAATGTGCGGTTCCCCTCAGCACTACAGGGCTTTTTAGCATCTTTCAGCTGATGTTTTATTTTCTGGCTTGTTACTTTAACGTCTTGAGTCACTCTCATTATCTCGAAGCAGACAGCAGTTTTTAGCGAAGATTATCCGCTTCATGCACCCTACCCCACACCAATCAACACAGAGTTAGCAACTGGTGCTAGCAAATGAAATAGCATTAGCAGCTTGGGATCCAGATACTTCCTACAGTGGATAATAGAGACCAAAAAGAGAGCTGAAAGAGGACTGAATGTTGGACTTACATTCATAATGTGGACAGAAACACGACTGTAAGAAATGCTAAAGTTATTCTGAGTCTGCTGGACAAGAGAGCAGCTGTTTGCTTACAAGGATGCCATTTCAATCTCAATTTGTTTACTGTGATTGCAGCTTCTTGCTGCAAGTAGCCGTAAGATGATATAAAACATTAAATATAAGCAATGATTGATAAAAATTGTCATTCTCATCACTGTCAGTAAAAGTCCTATTCATTTCTTACAGTAGTTATAATGTCCAACATACCATTTCAGTGTTTACTTGTCCCAACTACCATGTGAAATATGCTAATATAGAGTTAAATATATAAAACCAAGATGTCATGCTTTCATGACTACACTAAATAAATAATCTAGATGTCTTAATAGACATGATAAACCTGCAGCCTTAGGTATCTTTGGAGACTTTGAAATTTCCTCATTCACAATAAAATCCAAAATTCTCAGTGAAAACATACCAGCATATGTGTCTGACAGTGGACCTGTGGGTGGGGCTGAGGGTGAAATTAGGAACATTTCCTCATGATGAGTTATTCTGGTTGCCCTTGGTCTCTGACCGCCTGTGACTCTGTCATTCAGTCTAGCCAAAAACTCCAACAGGCAAGCGATGTGCTGAATTCCTCCTCCAATCCCTCATCTGTCTTTTGTCTGTGTGCCTGTGATTATCCAGATACATGTGCTCCTGCTCTGAGATCTTGGCTAAAAACTATCTATGAAGGAATCTGGGCGACTTGGGAGGCCTCAGTGTTTTGATCTACTACGTTAATAATACATCCAAGACAGGCAGTCTGAGGGGCTTTCAGTTATTTGCACTGAAAATAGTGTTTTTAAATTTGCTTTTTGCCTGCGTTCAGTTTTTCAGCTCATTAGACAATTATGACTTTGAACAATACTGTATCTCTTCTAACGAGTCTCATTGAAAAAAATTGCATAAACTGCTGCAGGAATGCTAAAATATTCTTAGGACTCCACACACATTTAGATCTCCCTTGAGTTCAGTGAGACTACAAGTGGTAGATGAAATGATAATAGAGGACTTGGCCGGTGTTAATAGCAGCCAGCCGCCGCTTAATCTCTCCATCCCAAATTCTCTTGTGTAAATCAAATTAAACAAAAGGGGATTGGCCAGCTGATACCTCACTATTATCCTGGGTAATAGGACACTGCTCCGGCCTACAGTCCTTCTGGCCTCTTCTATTCCTAGATCATTAGCTACAAATGGCCTTCCCCTTCATCTTCTTCTTTGAACAAAAGGGCTGACCTGTGCTGAACATGTAATGCATCTCCAGTAGTCGTCTCTTAAATCATGGCAATTTTTTACAGTTTGGTTTTTTGACTTATGCAAACATATCATACCGTATAAAAAATTAACTGTCAGTGGAATTTAAGCTTTCATGTTTACATGTGTTGCATAGTCAAATATATTCATGTTTAGACTTCAGTCACAGTCGTCACTGTTCATTATGCTGAACAGTGACGACTGTGGCTAAATGTGGCAATTACAGAATTAGAGCACATTGAATTTGCTGCAGCACCTGAACTTCTAAGTGTGTGAGGAAGAAATAAGGTTGTTTGGTTTTTTTTTTTACTGCTAATCAATCAAGTTATCTAAGTTAAAGACAGTTATTCTTAAATTTCATTTACTCTTTCAAAAGTTAGATAGTACAGGTTTAAGGTTTGTCAGACTTTCCTTTTTCAGGGAGTTGTGGGTAAACTCAACACAGGAGCTGCTTACCTGGTCTGTTTTTAATGCAAAACTCCCTCTAATAATTATTATGAGTTTGTTAAAATACAATATTAGGCAAACCCATGTTGCTTTAATTGCTGTTTAAATGAGCCAATTCAAGATGTAATCTTCAAACATTATATTGGTCTGATACTTTTTAATAATAGTTATGTATAACAGCAATGATCTTTTATTCAGGGCTTTCTCTCCAGTGTCACAATGTCTGATTTAGAAGATCATGGGTGAGTCAATCCAGTCCTACCAGCAAAGTTTTTTCCTCATTTCTTAACTTTCTCTTGACCTTCAGCATTATGTTGTGTATGATACATATTTTATTTTTCCTATTTAGAGGCCATCAGGAGGGTAAGGACATTTATTATTGATCATTTATTCAGGGAGCAGTTTTATGTTTGCTTCTCTCTGCTACTCTTTTACTCTATCTTTTTCCAGAAGAAGATGAGGAGCAGGGAGAAGGAGGTGAGACTGACATGCTAAACTGTGTTGATTTTATTGACCTTTCTTCTGAAATAACCCATTAGGATACAAGCTTTAACAGGAACTCTTCGGTAAAGGCATCCATACAGGATAGCATTCACCATGTAAATATAAATATACATGTTATAATCCAGTCAGTGTTTACTTATATATCCTGGCTATGTGTTTGCAATTCAATCATTAGTAGCATGGTGTGTATAAACGCCTCTTCCCATATTAGAGCTAAAGTAATGTAAATTTATCTTGAGTTTTTTAAAAATCTATCTGTGGTTTATTTAAAAAAAAAAATGAACTGATTCACTTTATTGTTGCTGCTCTGGCTGTCATGTTAAAGAAGAACGCCCCAGGTACAAGTGAGTCTTTCAAATTATTGCCGGATTTTATCACAAAAACAAGTGAAAATAATATGATCAGTTGAAAAAGGACATACATGTTATTAATGCTTCGTGTTATTTTACAGACCACTGGTCACACAGCTCGCTGCTCCTAAAATCCCTGAGGGGGAGAGGGTCGACTTTGATGTATGTTCCTTCAAGATCGTTAATTACAGAATAATCACACAACTGCAGCACCAATAAACAGACCTGACATGTGTCTCCACCTGTTCCTGATAGGATATTCACAGGAAAAGGATGGAGAAGGATCTTCTTGAGCTGCAGACCCTTATTGATGTCCACTTTGAGCAGAGGAAGAGAGAGGAAGAGGAGCTGATTGGCCTCAAAGATCGGATTGTAATACCTGTTTTCCCATTTGTTAGTCTGAAATGGAGATCCACTGATTTTTCAAAATGATTTTGTTTAAAGGTATTAAAGCCCAGCTGGCATGTTTCTTTCTGTCACAGGAGAGCCGCAGAGCAGAAAGAGCTGAGCAGCAACGTGTGAGGGCTGAGAAGGAGCGAGACAGACAGACACGTATTGCGGTAATAATGTTTGAAAAGTTATTTTATCCATGCATGTCAATAATCTGCCTAGATTATAAATGTTCTGAAGTTAAACACTACATTAAAGATATTTCAAGTAAAGGAAACTTTAGTAATCAGTTGAAGATGACTTCCAGGAGGAGAGACAGAGGAAAGAGGATGAAGAGGCCAAGAAGAGGGCAGATGATGAAGCCAAGAAGAAGAAAGTGCTCTCCAACATGGGGGCTCACTTTGGAGGCTTCCTGGCGAAGGTCAGAAAATTTCCTGCACAAAGTATGTGAAGCCCTCATAATTTCTGGTACCCTCTGAAGGTTGCATATGTCTGATCATCATAGACAGTGAGCTGCGTTTGTTTCCTGCAGGTAGAGCAGAGGCGAGGCAAGAGGCAAACTGCGAGAGAAATCAAGAAGAAGACTCTGGCAGAGAGACGCAAGCCACTGGCTATTGAGAACCTGAGGGAGGACGGCCTGAGGTCAGTTTAAGCCTCAGAAGGACTGACTGATTTCAAGTTTTTGTCGCCAGTGGATATGGGTTTATTTTAAATAAACGTTTATTACATCTGTTGTGAGAGCACCAGCTGGTTTATCCAGACACATGCCATTTAAAGCTGCTGCGAAGCACTTTTATTAAGATTTTATGAGGTTTGTACTTAACTCAAGTTGTCATTGCTGTTGTGTTTTAGAGAAAGAGCCAAAGAGTTGTGGGAGTGTATCTACCAGCTGGAGTCCGAGAAATTTGACCTGACTGAGGAGATGAGAAGGCAGAAGTATGAGGTCAGCTTTATAACAGAGGATGTACCAAATGGTATTTTAAAAAAGGTCAATTTGTGACGTCAGGATGTGTGTGTGTTTTGTTTTGGTTTTTTTTTATAATTTCAGATCAATGTTCTCCTGAACAGAATCCAACATGCTCAGAAATTGTGAGTCAACCTGCATGTCTCAAACCACCATTATAACACTCTCAAGCTTGAAAGAAACAAATGCATAGCACTGTAGGGACCCACTTTGCATTTGCTATGCAAATTTAACACATGGCCACACAGTTGCATTTACAAAAAGAAAGCTGAGCTCACAGCTCTCAAACACTCAACACAAAAGGGTGCGCTGATCTAAGATATGAAAACAGAGTGATAACACAGAGAAAGAGGCATAACAACTTCTCCTCCACCTCCATGGAGTCACATCTGCTTGTCATATCTGTGTGAATTACAACTGTTTATAATGTTCCCTATCATTTTTTTCTTGTTTAAATGCAGCAAAAAAGGCCATGGTAAAGGGAAGGTTGGAGGACGCTGGAAGTGAATTCACACAAGAGGAACGAAGAAACAAGACAACAGTTTACTAGTTTCAGGACAAGATTGCAGCAATTTTGCAGTGTTCATTACTTAAGTTAACAGAGATATAAGATATTTTTGTGTGGTATTTATTAAAAATACATCCACCTATAGATGAGTCTGAAATTATTAAAATGCACTTACTCAAAAAACAAAAAATTCATACCAGTATCATTCAAGTTTACAATTAAATATGACACTATGTGTGAAAATTCAAATATAAAAACATTCATAGATACTCCGAACAAAAATTAAAAAGTACCCTAGGCTGCATACAGCTGCTTTCCAGTTGGCTGATAAACAAAAAAAAAATCTGTATTCTTAAGATCTTAAGAAATGTTTATGCTGTGAACATTTCATGACCGTAACTTTGTTGCGTGACCATAAATCTGTTGCATATTGTGGAGGTCAGGCTGCTGACAACAGGATCAAAGTTAAAGCTCTGCTGTAATCAACTACCTTTACTTCCTCTGTGATATGAAAACAGCATGGACGTCATCACTGCTCTTCTCATGCAGCGGCTTGAATCCAGCCTCAAGAGCAATGCTGGACACTTTCTCTGCAAAGCCTGCTTCTTGCTCTTTGGTCAGATCCAAAATGTACCTGAGAGGCACAATGACAGACGAATGCAGTTACAGTCATTGCTGACTGTTTGTCAGTGAACTTAAATATGAGATATGTAGCAAACAGGAAACATCAGATACACATAAGCAAGCACTCCGCTTTTGTGAAATACATAGTCACTGTACTATTGGCGACTGTACTGTCGCCATGGTAACAAGGCATGTTACTATAAAAACCCTTACTTGGCCAACTCCACGATGAGCACAGCGTCTGGTGCTGCAATCTGTCTCACTGTCGGGCCCAACTGGTGCACACAGCTTTACAGCATCGACAGGGAGGGAAACAAAAGCAAAGCAAATGAAACATGGTCAGCAGTCATATCAGTAGTCTGCTGCCGTGGTGACTGTATAGTGAGGGGATCCTATTTTAGGTTTAGTTACTATATTTGTATTTATTAACATAAGGATTATTTACTCTGTAAAATTCTCTTTGTGTCAATCAGAGGAAAAAATTCTTACCCAGCAGAGAAGTAGATGAAGTTGAAGAAATGGGAATATTGTTGTTTTTCTGGCAGTTTGTGAAGTGCATCCATTGGCAGGAAGGTCACAGAGATGCCATTTAGATGCATCAAGTCTGAAGAGGATTTGAGAAATTTAAAGGCTAAAACCATCAAGTTTCATGCACAGTTTCTGTCTTCTATGTCTTGCACATCTACACAAGCTTCAAAGGGATGGGAAGTGACCCAACATACACTCAAAAGCTTAAAGACCCATTTTCCATTTTCCATTCCTTCTTTAACAAAATTCAAACGAAAAATTATGTAACATAATCAAATTTAATCTTTCACCTCATACTGAACCTTTTTTAATGTGAGTTGAGTGGGTTTCACCCTTGTGTGAGCTGCTTTTCCTGTTCTAATCTGCACTTAAACATACACTGTCAACATATGAAGCCGTGGGCCTGTTACTGTAAAAAATCATTTACCACTGATGGTGACAGAGTTTCGGTTTGTCTGTGGGGAAGGCTCCTGTGCTTCTGTGTCTGACTGAGAAGTAGCAGAGCAGCCCCTTCTACTGGACAGGGACTGGAACAGTTCTTGTACATTGGCAAAGGAGATATCCTGGGCTGTCTGTGGATGTGAGGGAAGAAAGAGAAGACAAAAACACACGATAATTTGTTCCTCAGTGTATGCAAAACTTACTGTAGTGCTAGTTTATGAAAAACAGAAGTTATTTATTTTTCCTTGATATGTTGTCCATTCTGTGTCTTCAGCAGGCTCATGTCCTCACTTTCAATGCCAAAGGCGAGGTAAGGACTGGACACAATGTCTCCCCAGTAGCCTCTAACGGCCACTTTGTCCCCTCTCTGTCCACACGGACACACACAAATACACACACAAATAAGTTCTTCATGTCGTCTTATTGCTGCACTGTGTAGAAAAACAGACAAGATCTTACCTGTCTAAACACTCTTGAAGAGATCAAACTTGGATTGGTTATTTCGTAGACGCCCTCCCTCATTTCGAACGCCAAACCCTGCTCCCTCCATCTCATATATTGATGTTTGTTGATAACATCACACTGCAGACAGAGTGAGTACACAAGTGTGCATCCTTCAGGGAAACATATAAGTCACCACATTTCTGTCCTCTTATAAAAATGGGTAAATACTGGAGGCACATTTTAACTGACAAACAAAGAAAGAACACCAAAAAAACAAATACCCCTTTCTCGTGCAGTTTCATTGTAAGGTCCCAGTCGAAACAGCCCCTCTTGGAGTTGTAGCGTGTTCCAAGGTGCTGCCTGACCCGATGATCCCAAGCTTTGGACATTGGGATAGATAAAGTCTGAGGCTTAATCCATAACTTGAATATCCTGTCCAGCTCATCTCGCTCCCTAAACTGCAATCATAAAAAATAAATTCCACTGAGTTTATGGAGCACTTATATAGCAATGTTCTTCCTCATCATTCAGTATAACAAGTGTAGCTCCACATGGGTTTTTCTAAACAGGCCCAACTGTCTGATTTCAGAAAAAATAAAAGTGCACCTTAAGAAGAGTTGTGTTGAGACAGGTGTGTGTGGTGGTCTCCTGAGTTTCAGTAACAGACAGAGAGAGCTGTGAAGCTGCACATCTCAATGTCTCTTCTGTCTGACCACGGATCTCACTGTTTCCAAACACCTCCAGAAAAACTTCTGTCTTCTCTGAAACATGGCAAAATAATCAAATTGTTTAGCATTTTTATTATCTTTACTGAACACTTATAAATAATCTTTCACAAAGTTCCACCTACCATTATTTCCCATGCTTTCCTGGGGCGTCAGTGCCATGTAGAGGAGCAGTAACTGTCTAGCCACCTGCTCCATGCTGTTTTCAATCACCCACACCTGTAGCAGAGAGAAGTTTACTCACAGAAAAGTCTATGAATTTGTTCTTAGGGGTCACACAACAGCTCAGGAGACTGATACTTACATGAAGTGTTTCTTCACTCTGCAGACCAGCAATGGTCTTCAAAATATGTCGTGGATCTCCTCCACCAACCATCAAAACATTGACCTCCCCTTTAAGTCTCACAGGGCCTATAAGCAAAGAGAAAGAGGGGAGAGGCTAGTTAAAAAAGACCATACTTAACAACTGGTACAGAACGTTAATACTTAGAAAGTTATTACCGCCGTGTGTAGCACTTAGTATTCAAAGTTAACACTAGATCTATGCTCAATTCGTATTCCTTTCTTCTAGTCCAGTATTTTAATGAAATGTGATTCATATTTTAAATTACACTGTATTATTGTTTCTGTTTAGTTATCATTTATTTTCTATTCTTGAGCTACAAATAAGATTTATGTTTAAAAAAAAAAAGATTTTAGGTCCCAAAGTAGAGCATGCATTACGTAAACAATAAAATCTAAAACACATCAAAGGATATCCTGACCCTCACCCTGCAGTAAAAACCAATGGGGTTTTATTGAGAACTATCAGTGTTCCTGTATTAAGTTAGAGATATGATTGAGGCCATAGTTTGCCTAAATATGAGACAACATATTGAATTACTCTTAACATCTTATATATTCTACCAGGATTGTTTCAATGTTTTGATCAATAAATTCATAAAACTCATCGAGTTTTCTTCTGCCGTTATTTTGGTACACGTTTTTTTTAAATACGACATAAAACCTCTACTGATATCACGTTAAATTAACGTAGTTGAATAAACAGTACAAAAATTTCTCTAATATAGCAAAAGCATGAAAAGGGAATGTTGAATTTTAAGTTCGAAAATAAAGTACAGTGTCTTAGTAAAATGCATTTAAGTACTTTTCCACACAGCATAACACCATGACTGCTCTGACGCGCGTGTGGACTACCACGTATCCTCGTGCACCTGAGGCTCTCACCCATGCTCAGCAGGTCTCGTGCAGGACTGAAGCCCCACCAAATGATGCAACCGACGCCCTCAGATACCTGACCGGCGCTCATCCTGTAATATGACCGACAGAAAGACAAACAAAGCCGTACACCTGACTGTATGCGGTTCACATCATGACACAAGCAGTTAAAGGTAACGTTAATGTCTTAACAGAGCGTCAGTTGGTCAAAGGTTCGTGTGAGATAGCTTAGCTTAGCTTAGCTTAGCATGAACGTTAATTAACGCTAGCCAAAGGTACTCGGCAAGAAGAGCAACTAACGTTAATGAAATAATGAAGCTGTCATAGGGCACAACACCGTCTCTCTGCTCAATATTGTGAGAAACCCTTCATAAGCTTTTACCTGATACAAGTAATTGAAACAAAAATGACGGGAAAAACTCACCTCACAGAATATTTTGTGTCAATCTAGTACCAAGTTTGCAGCTAACTGAACAGAAAGTTTGGGTTCTGTTGCTAGACAACAGTTTGTAAATGGTGGAGACGGGCGCCATCTACTGGTGATATGGCTCAATTGGATTCTAGTCTGCTCCTAAAATTTGAAGATAGTCGAATAATATAGGACGTTTAATTGCCCGTAGGTGTAAATGTGAGTCTGAATGATTGTTTGTCTCAATATGGCAGCCCTGTAATGTCCGCTCCAGCCCCAAGCGGCCCTGAAAACGATAAGCGTTTGCAGTTACTGGATGGCTGGATTATTACAGTGAACCATGATTGGATAATGTTATTATCAACAATACTGTTCTCTCTCTAATAGTATTATAAAATCATTTGAATAACTGCATGTACATCTTTGTCTCTCTCACCTGTCATGCAGTGACCACGGACTATTTTCTTTGTAGGTAGCCAGAACTTACTGTGTAGTCCATTCTCTATGGCTAGAGTTTGGTCACCGCGTCTGTTTTTCATCAAGATCTGTCTCTGCTGTGTTACTTTGACAGTAAAGAAATAATATGCCAATATTCGTAGTTGAGAGTCTGATAGCAACTGCGTTTGTAATAGAGTTTTGGCTGAATTCTGTCCAGTGTTTAAGATGGAAATCTTTTGTTAACTGAATAATTTCATAAATTCTGATTGATGATTGGAAGCAGGGATGATCTGAGGCTGAACAGTATTGCCTATCATTTGATCAATGAGTTTCAGGACATGCTGACAGAATGAACTCTTTTGGGATTCCTTTTTATATTTTGTGGTGCTTTAAAATCTCATGATGTCTCCATGGAACCATTTTCAATCAATTTCTTACAGTTCAAAATACTGACTGAAGATGCCCAATGAATTTATTTGATTAAAGGTACAAGGGTAAAAAAAACCTTGATGTGACTTTAATGACAACTATCCATTTCTTTTTATTGGCATTTGAAAAAATCCAGAGCATGACAAACAGCATGTTTTGAGGCTCTGTTGTATCACAGAACTAAAATTGAAAAAAAGGCCTAGATAATGTATAAACTATGAGATACAGTGGCTCTACCATGTGTAACATTTCAGGACAGAGTCATTCACAAAACCTTCCTTTATGCAACAGAATTTTACAAGGCCATATATAAGCATAGAAAAAAGAGATGTAAATTTAAAGAAAGGGTTTTTCCAAGTTTAAAAGCACAGAATCATATGTGTTTACAATACAAGGTAAATAGGGGAAACCAAAGTTAAAAAACAAACATATTAAAAATGTATGTACAGCATACACAAAAACATACACACAAAATACACACATTAGGATATCCTAAAAACAATAAGGAATACAGGAAGTGCACACTGACAGAAACATCAAGATTAACAGGGAGTGGCCTATCATCAGTATGTGATATACAAGAAAGGTTAAACTCTAGCGGGGTTTTGCTTTGAGTGCTGCGTCAACCTCCTCTTCTGGCAGCAGAGTGTGCCACTGAGCTACTGGACGTCTCGGATTGGCAAGCATATCTGACCAGTGGCGCAGGCCAACTCCTGTAGCTCCATAACCCATGAAGGTTTTTCCAATGGGGTCGTTGCTCCCAAGCTTATCATAGTCAAACACTGTGATGACAACCTGCACTTTCTGAAGGAAAAAAAGACAAATGTGTCATCATGTTCCCCTCATAAACATTTAGTGTAACATTTCAAATTGATAATTGCTATGGAGATACAGCCTACCTGTATCTGCTCAAAAGGGACATCGAAGCTGAAACTTTCATTAAAGTAAGGATTGAGTGTGTTTTTCTTGACTGTTGTCTTTTTCTTCTTTATGCGTTTTCCATTTTGCTGCAGAACAATCTTCACATAAGGATCTTTAGGAAGAAAATAGGGTGATATGGTTGTGTTTTTCTGAAGCTGTTGAAGTAGCTTATTTTAAGGAGGAGTTGAGCAAATATCTGACAGAAAGATATTAAGTTGCGAAGGTTTACGCACCTGATAGGCCACCAACATCCATTTTCTTTAGATTTTTTGCCTCCATGATATTCACTGTTAGTTTTCCAGCAGTGGGTACATACCGTAAAGAGATGCAAATATCACCCAGTTTTTCTTGCTAAAAGGGAAATATTAAAAGTTACCATCATGTCCTAACAAATTAAATGGAAGAATTATTTCATAAAGCTGCTGGTTATCAAGATTTCTGTCAAAATATTTATCTTTCAACATAAATTAACCAAAGCTTTAATTAAAAAATATATATATCATACCTCCTCCTTCTCACCACTCTCTAAGTCTCTCCATTGTTGCATTGGCTGGCCCAAATCAACACTGTTCATGGGAATCTTAATCTCACCAATCATATCATGTTTTGAGAAACGATCAAAGTCAAAAACTTGCAGCACCAAAGTCTTTCCTCCCAGCTCTGCATATGGGATCTGGAAATAGAGGTTATTACAGTTTTTGATGTGGAAAAGTTGATTATACATGATTGACAATTTTGTTCACAAACTACAAATTCAGACAATAACAAAGAACATTAGGTGACAGGAGACAGTTAAAAGCATACTGCATTTATTGGGGAGGGATACCTTCACAGACGCCATTCAGGGAATGAAAGACTAAAGACGAGGGGAAGCATGTAGAGACATAGGCCAAACGTCTGCCTCATGAGGGTAAAAAGTGACATGTCACCAACAACCTGGAACACCAACACAATTTGTGACAGAGACATAAAGACGAGAGAGTACAAACATAACACAGACACCATCAAGCCCAACAAGGCATGTTGTCAGGTATATGGTACCTTGAAGATGAAAGTCTCATTGAAAACAGGGCATAAATTCTTGCGCTGTACTTTAGTCTCATACTTCTTCTTTTTGTCTGGCAACAAAAAGACTTTGACATAGGGGTCTGAAGTCCCCCCCATGTCCATAGCAGCAAGGTCCTGAGCCTGAAGTATGCCCACTATAAGCTTCAGAGGAGAGCAAGTGTCAGAATTACCAGTGAAAGGCAAAAGTGTATGTGGATCATGAAAAGACTTAAACTTTATCAAGTCCCCATAACTGAATCATTATTATAAGTGTATTTGATGAAACTGATAATGATTTTGTTTTCACACAGGACCTACCTGGCAATCTGTGAAGTTGTAGTCCAATGAAAACTCCAGTTTACCCAACTTTTCCTGTTCTTTCTCCTCTTCCTCCCCTTCCTTCTTCTCTTCCCCCTCCTGCAAGATAAAAACATCACTGCGTCAGGTTTTCATATTGAAGACATAGACCAGGTAAGATAAACCATTAACTTATCACTAAACAATCACACACCTTCTCTCCAGCCTCTCCTTCACCTTGCTTTTCCTTTCTGCGTCGGCCCGTCTTTCTCTCCCTTGCTTTTTTTGGCTTTTTCTTTTTCCCAAAGCATTTTTTGAAAACACAAAAGATGAAACATGCAACCAAAACCAGGACCACTACAACAATGGCTCCTACAGCCCACATGGGAACTGCGAAAAAAGACAAAAAGGGAGGGGAGAGTTGAATTCACACATCAATATTCTTTGTATGATGCAGAATGGCATTATATTAGAGAAGAGTTAATGTCTGAGCACCTGACACCCCTTACATTCACAACAGTAGAATGATGTGGAAAAACTTAACCCTTACAAACAACAACATCAGCAACTAAAGTCTTTAAAAAAAGTGTTTGGATCATGTCTTCATGTAAACATCCTAACTTTACACATTATCCTCAATATCAAAGGCTTTGTAAAGACTTCTTGGTCTTACACCACATGGTTTTCAAAAGGATTTAAATCTTTAATTTCTTAAGATTGCATCAAAGAAAAAATTACCATGATTTTCCAAAGTTTCGAAACAGAACCAAGGGCATAATTCATGATTTTATTCATGTTACTATTAAAATAATAATATGGTGTTTCTTTCCACACTAATACACATAATTGTAGGGTTCTTTGAGCAGTTCTACCTTGACGTTAAAATTTTTCAGAGCACATGGTTATCTAGGGACAGTTTGCAGAGCACACATATATGATGTCAGCAACACCCTTCACCACAATCTGATAATAACACACTCCCTGTCGGGAGTGGCCCAGTTTAACCACAGTCCCCAGCCGTGTAGTTCATTATTAAGTGCTTTACTTAAAGCAACTAAGTAGTAGTTTTCAACTGAAAGGAAAACAATGCTCGTGCTCTCTTCTAGTTAGATTTTCATGGGCATGAACATCCAAAAAATATGGTATAATCATCCAGAAAACAAGCTCACATTGCTATAAAATCAATCTTTTCCTATGTTAGACATGTACAAATATTCAGTCTAGGGCTTAGTTGAAATTTTTTTGTATATCCTCCATATCGTAAACCTTTAAGACTGACTTTATCTTTATTTAAAAAGCAAGTCTTAACAGGACAGTATAAATATGTACTAGTACTTGTATTGCATATTGTATGTTATATACAGGGGTGGGTTTCTTCTCCCAAATAACCAAATAATAACCAAATATGTTTATTATGTCAGATATATTCTGTTTTGAATTTTCATGGACTGTGTCTGCATATTCTAAAAGTAGCTTACTTGGCAGGTGACCAAGCTCATTCATGAACTTTTCCTTCATGTGGTTGTAGTCGTGGCCGGGATGATGTTCTGGATGGGGGTGCTCATGGTGTTCTGTATGAGAATGCTCATGGTGAACTGGCTCTGTTGCTTCCTCTGGTTCTGGTTCAGATGGCTCTGCAGCCCTCCGGGCCCTGACCTCAGCAACGGCCAACTTCATGTCAGCTGTCAAAACATAAAAAAGAGCAGTTATTGTTCGTGATGGTTTGTGATGTTCTCTGTCTTGTTGGCCCCTGCAGTCAGAGATAACGTAACTTTGTATGTATGCTATGTAATCCCTATGTCCATGCGTTGCAGTACAGTTAAAGAGCATGGGACATCTCTAAGCCAGATGCTCAACATGGCCGACCCTAATCCCTTTGTTACTCTCATTCTCTCTGTCATCTCCCCTGCCCCATAACACACATTTTCACTCCTGTTTTTCCCGTCCCCATTTTTCGCTCGCTTTTTTCGCATGTAACTGGATTTAACTCTGGCGCAACAATATTAATCCAAAATCCCAGATCCTCAAAGCTTCAATAAATTTGGTGTTGGTCTCCTCCCTCAGTTTAGAATGTCAGCTCTTTACTGAAGTATTTCAAATACTGTCCAATGGACTATGGACAAGATTTAGGGAAAACACAGATTTTTTTTTTTTATTAGTATTTGTCCTGACTGTATCCATGCACTATTAAAAAAACTGAAAATAACATCTTTTAGAATCAAATGTATATCCAAAACAATATTTTTGTTGGTCTCACAAAAAAAAAGGCAGTTGTCACATTTGTCTTGTTGCATCTTATTTTTAAGAGGATGCTAAATAAGATCTAAACATTGTTGGTATCCGTTCATATTAATGGTTAACTCTCTCAGCTAGTTTAAAAGGGGGTTGATTTCAAATTTGTATGAAACTATAGGCAAATTATTCACATCTGATGAAGAGATAAGAAGAGATTAAGACGTGCTTTTGTGAGTTTGTTCAAATCCAAATTAAATTTTATCATTTCAAATGACGGATTTAAGAAAACCAACCTTATTTTCACCTTTTCAAAATGTCTCTAATATTGTGTTCTCACAATTTACCGTAACCGAATGTTTGAATGTTTGTATGATCTTACCTGTTGATATGTCCCTTTGATTCCCTCTATACCAATGGAGCTTTTGGAGCAACTTTTGGTTAAAAGTATTTTCTCGTTGCTTCCACTTCAGCCTGCTGGAACCTCACAAACCCATTGTTCCTTCTATATGCTGCTGGCTCTGACTGGCAGGCTCTCCTGCAACCCTTTCCACCACAACTAAAGCGCTGGCAAATCACTCCAGCAGTGTTGGGATTTAATCCCCCACCCGACCCCTCCTCCCGATATTAGAATCCTGAAAACACATCTGTTGCTCCATGTATTTTGACTGAAGATGCATAAAAAGCAACTGTCATCTTGTCTTGTAATACTTTTGAATTTGTTATGGTTTTACACGTGGAAAGATTCAAGGCTTCTCCCTGAGCAGGAAAAAGTGACTGTTCATTAGACTGATGAGAGACGTGGCAGTGGTGGTTCTGTTTATCCATTAGACTGAGGAGATTGTAGTCCATCCGGCCCTTCACTAATCCCTTCAGCATAGCTGTCCTTGCAGTCAATCGTCAATCTACCAACAACTTTCGCTGAAAGTGGATATTCCACCCTCAACATCCCTTGGCTTATCAGTTTACTGTACAAAACACATACCCGTATTTAGAGCACTTTGAACCGTAATCCAAAGGCATACTGCCACATGTTTGCAATGCTTTGTCTGGAGACCTCTGTTGCTTCAATTCCTTATGCAACCTTCTATAATAGATAACTTACTAAACTGAAAGGAGAAAATGTATAAAACACTAACACAGCAACAAAATGTAAATATTATGAGCTTTTAAGCATTTATTGCACAGCAAGTATTCTTGATTGTAGTTTGTATTTGCCCTGTAGTGTGTAGGGTTGAGTATCATGTCAACACATGGTTTTGCACTCAGTAAGGTCAGCTAATTGACAAGACCTTTCCTACTAAGCTTATGCTCTAGCTTTACAATCAACACAACCATACTAGAGACCATGTAATTATACCTTACTGATGTTTGCTTAACAGTGTGCATGGTCTTATTAAGTCCTAAAATTGTCTAAAGATCAAGATTATTTAATACACAATTGGTCAAGGAGGTTTAAACTTTTGTTCCAAAAACTGCACAATATTTGCTTCATATCTTAGATGTGTTGCAGCACAGTATCACAAGATTGCAACAGAAAGACTAAAACAGTAACAGGACACATACCTGGCTTAGATGCACTCTGTTGACTTACTTCTGCAAATGAGTCTTATCTTTGCTGAAACATGTAATTTACTAAGAAGCAACACAGGCACTCTTAACCAAAAGCAGTTTTTAAACATTAAGCTTTCACCCAAGAGTGAGTAAGCAAAGTTCCAGTGACATCCTTGCAGTGTTCTATTGGCAAAGGCTTGACATCATTAAAAGCACAAAAAAATACGTTGAGACCGCAAAACAAACAAGATGACCATGTCTAAGCATTTGTACAAACAATCTAACTGTTAAACTGGATGTAAAAACAAAAAAAGACAAAATCATTTTCAGCAGAATCTGACTTTATTCAGGTTTTGGTGATATTTCAAATCTTAAAACTTTTTAAATAATTTTGTATGACTCAAAATATTATGCATTAAACAAAACATTTGTAAAGTTAAAACCTCTGACAAACTGGAATGTGTGTAACATGAATCTGAATGGGAAATTGAACTATTTTAACAGCTTAAGAAAATAGCAGTTTTTAGCACCATATTAATGCGGCTTGTATTTAAGCTACTATGGTTTTGGAGAAAAATTGAGGTATTTCCTGTTATTTTGCTGAGAACTTCTCCTGTGCCATTGGTACAAGAATCAAGTTGGTGGTAAACTGAAAATATTTTTCAAGTTCCTTAATGGAGAAGAATGCAGAGTGAGAGACTGCTCCCCTCTATACTTCATGCATCTTTTCAATGTGGAGCTTATGTTACTACTCTGCTGTGACCTTTACAGAGTGTGTTTATCAAAGAGGTATTCTCCCATAGGACCTTGTGTCTCAGACGCAGTGATGCGGGTCAGACTGCCAACGTAATCACCAAGTTTCTTGATGGTTTCATGGCTGTCGGTGAGGAAGTGCTGCTCAAGGAAGTCACATAGCTACAAAACAATAAGACAGAAAATAGTGACTTAAAATGTAAAACAAAAATATGAAAAGGTAGCAAAATAACCATTTAGGAAACAGTTGAATTTTGATACACGAACCACCCCTCAAACCATTTGCATTGTAATTATGCTATATAAATTGAACTCACACAGAATAGTACTTTTAATACAAAACAGTGTGGCATTTTTTTTTTCATATTAACCATCTAGAAGCTAAAAAAATTAGCTCCGGCATTAGTGTCAGTTTTATCTAACAGTGCCAGACTTACATGAGGGTCAGTGTGGGTGCCAGCTCTGCGATGCACATCAAGAATACATGTGTTTAGGGACTTCTGGTAGTCCAGGGAAAAGGACATAGCATCCAAACCTCCTCTCCAATCCTCCCGACTTGGTTTCTACAAGAAAAATAATGATATATGGATGGATTTACCTACTGATAAATGCTTAGTCTTATTGATAACTGCTGTAATATATATCCCCAACCATGCAAAACATTAAAAAAAAAAAAGACATGTGGACTTACAGCAATAGTTTGAAGCAAGATTCGGCCACCTCTCATGTTCTGATATTCCAGCAGCTTCTCAGCCTGTTCCTTCTCTTTCATTGAGCGCTCCAGAAAAAAACTGGAGAATTTTGGCAAGGCAATATCATCCCTGTCAAAATACATCCCCTAGGAAAAAAAAGAGAGAAACACTGTATTAAGGGATTACAGGGCATGCATGTGATAAAAAAAAAAAAAAGATTGTCCTCAAAGGAGGAATTATAAATCTATTTGTATGCATGTAAAAACAGGATTTAGATACGTTACATAACAAACACCAGGATTCACACAGAAACTATACCGCTGAGACATAACGGTGATAATACAGAAATCGTACCAGAGCAAGGTAGGTGTAGGATGCAGTTAGCTTGAGGTTGATGAGTTTGTTGACGTCCCCTTCCGTCTCCGAATGGAGGTTTTGTTTTATCACAGACTGCATGTCTAAAAAAAACAAAGAATACTTACAGTGTAAGCGTCAGTTTAGCTTTAACTATTACTCACCTAACTTGCTTCAGACAGGTGGCTTCCTGTGATGCAGCAGAAAGCAGTCAGAAATACTTCAGAAGTACTTACTTGCCAAAACAATTTCCCAGCTAAATTGGCTTATAAACGTGTTGTCTCGCTCGCCCTCTAAAGTAACTTTGTCAAAGTTCTGAGCGTCTTTGCAAGCCAACCTTTAGCCATAAGCAACCGGTGTTTAACAGCTTTAGTAAAATATCAGCAAGACCCTCGTCATGTGTTCGGAAGTGAATGATTTAAGTGGGTTGCAACGTTTCTGACTAAACGAAGGTTACACTAACGTTAGCCTACTTTGTTAGCTATCAAGATTTGAAACCGACTTTTATCGGTTAGTTTTATAACTTTATTGAAATATTGGATAACATTAACTCTACCTTAATAACTCCCAAATGTGCGTGTTAGTAAACGGACTCAAAAAAAGAACAAAGTTGGCTACTAACGTTATTTTTGGTCAACGCTGACCGCTAGCCAAAGTTAAACGCAGACCATTTAGCTAATGTTAGCATCTACTAAATATTACAATTGATAACAGTTAGATAACGTTATTTAAGCTAAGCAAGATTGCGGCTTCGTTCGTTAAGTTAAGTTTTACCTCTGCTTTTTGTCACTCACTTGGTCTGTGAAGGTTATGCTACTCCTCTTGCAATGCTCTGGGTTTATCTTCTTGTTTACACACCATAAAACGATCCTCCCCCGGCTAAGTTAGCCAGTTGGCTAGCTCGCTTGTGTGTTTATACATTCTTTGAATCTCTACCGCCACCTCTTGTTAGGTGGGGATGCGTAATTTTACATAGTTTCTATGTTCTTTAGAAGACCAAGTATTTTATCAACTGATTGTTTTCATAATTTTGAGTTAAAGTGAACATATATCGCCATTTAGCTTGATCAGATAAATACCATGTAAAGTTAAATAAAAAATGAAAAAATAAAACAAACAAAAAAACATTTTAAAATAATGAAAAAAAAGGAAGGGCTCCACGGTAATGATGATTGGTGGTTGGTTATCAAATCATCATCATGTATGGGGATATGTCTCATTACATCCAAAGCCAATGTAAGTCTCTAAGCAGGCAGGATATAGAGTTTTACTGATGGGAGTGGATAATGAATGTCCATGGGAGGTGATGTGGTGGAAAGAGTGGCAGATGTAAATATAAACATGATACCTATTGACATTTGTACTATATAAGACTCACAAAGCATGAATATCATCTTGTATATGAAATTCCTTGATTATCACTTAAGTAGACCTTAAATGACGTGAAATATTACAAAACGTATCATAAAAATGTCATATTAAATAAATTATCATGTAGACTTGCCAAATATTACAAAATACAATCACCATAAAGACCATAAACACTGTCATGTTCTGTGAAAAGAGTGTTAGTGATGCGTTTATTTCCCAGATCCTTACAGATCTCGACCACACGGAAGCTGTAAATGTGGCTGCCATAACTGACAGTGAAAAGAAATCAAAAGCAAATCTTCTGATCTGTGAAGCCAACCGAATGTAAGAGACTAGGCAGTGATCCTAATGAAGAAATTGTATAATTAAAGAGTAATCTTAAAATAGTTCAAGACCCTTACATCAGAAATGTACACAGGCAGTCGAAAACACAAAGCTTGTAATGATTAACGTATGGCAGATATAAAGCAATCCCCACTAATAAAAATGCAAAATGTTCACACTTTGACCGTTAATAAGGAAGTAACAGGCGGAGCAAAGGTCTCTGTGGTTGTATAAGGCCAAAAAGAAGAAGCAACTACTTACTTTGTTACTCGCCTCTGTGAAAGGGTACCAGAGGTTACACAGGGAGGACGTGATTAAGAATTAAAAGTCAACACCAGAGGAATAAAGTTAACATTGAACCGTGTCAACCCAGACACGAAGAAAATCTTTGCCAGCGTTCAGTATGTTCTATGTCAACGCATTAGTGGCAGTACTTAAAATAGAGACTTGAGATTTTTTTTTGAGGAACCACAACGGAATTTACCAAGTTTGTAGTATGTGTATAGCTTAATAAGCCGTAACAATGATGAAGCATTTATCTTTCAAAAAAACCTCAGACCACACGCTGATATGTGTTTTCCTGATTCTTCTTTGGGTAAGTTTTTTTCTACTTTCAGCTTTGATTGTGATCAGATAGCGTGACTTAATTAAAAAGAAGGTTACCCTCAACAAAAGGAAGCAATAGTTTAAAACTGAACAAAGGTTCAGAGCACAATAAGGATTTCAAACTGTGGAATTAAATTGTCTGAAAAATAGGCCTGTACAGAAAAAAAAAAGACTTGCACAACTTTGGCATGTTGGACTTTTTCAGATGGTGAAATGTAAATTCATTCTCTTTTGGCAGCAGTAATTTGTTTTCACTCACTTCCTCTGACAAACCAAGCATGAATGAGGAAATTACTTAATGTAACAAATCTAGTCTATCTCTATAAATATATAGAGAATTTAATATAGTATGATATGGTACAAAAATCTAGGTTATGAAAGATATAAAACTATTTTACACTGAAAATTGTATCTTACAATTATGTTCCCTGTGATTTGAAAGCAAAATGAAACAATGGTAAAACAATAATGTATGAGTTGGTCTTTTTGTCAGCTTTGTAAGGGAGCACATTTTAGCCTGTAGATTTAGAAGTGGGTCTACAAAATGCCAAAGCATTTTACTCGACATAATTTGCATTTTAAGATCCTAGACGTTTGTCATGTTTCCTGAATGATTCTGAAAGATTTTGCCGTATATTGTATATACTGTAAATAATTGTATATACTATATATATATTGTATATAAGTACATTGTTGAATGAAAAGAAGAATAAAACACCTGCAAGCAATTGTGTTGTTTTCTTTGACCTCCATCAAGCTGCCTTTTGAAATATGTTAAATACAATATAGTATGTTAGATACAATATAACACAAAATGAATAGCATAAGCCATAAGATCTTTGTATGCTCAGAGATAACGTACAGGTTTTTTTAAACTGTGTAGATTTCACGAGAACACAGTTTTGTACATTGTAATAGAAGATTTGATATTTTTTAGGATTAGATCATTTTTTGTGGTATGCACCAATGTTTCCTGTTCTGTTTTTAGGCTGTCGCTGATTCCAGCACAATGTCAACAACCTCATTTACTACTGAGATAACAACAATATCAGCAAGTTCAGCAGAAGCTAAAATAGCAAGATTGGGAACCAGTCCATCGACAACAATTTCTACAGCAAAACTTGGTAGGTGTGAGTAGGTGTTGATGTGCCTTTTTGTCTGGATATACAGATTAAATTGCTCTATATAAATGCAGTGCTAACTTTTATAATGGGTCCTATTTATTACTGAAATAAAAAGGGTTTTTTTTTTCTGACATACACTTACGACAAGAAAAATATCTAATTTCTTATAAATACATGGGAGTTACTCACTTATCACCTTTGTCTGTTTCTGATAAAGTTATGCAATCTAAATTGAACCGTTTATTTGAAGAAGAAAAAATACAGAAAACCTGTAATTGAAGTCCCTCTTTTTTCTACTGCAACTGTTGACTACGTCTTTTCAGTCCCCTTTTTACTTTTTTTTTATTATTGAAACTAATAACTTTGTCATTTTAGCCCCTGAAAATGTTAAGGAAGTGAGGGTATCAACGCAAAATGAGACCAGTATAACTCTGATGTGGAACAAGGTGAACGACAACTCAACATACTTACTACTGTATGAAAGCAATGGCAGTATGAAGGTGGATAATATCAGTGCATCTAATGATGAGACAACAGTAACACATGTAGTTTCTTCACTGACTGCTGGGACCTTGTATAGTTTCACGCTCATCACTGTGTTCGAGGGAGTCAACAGCACTGGATACACATTTGAAATTCCCACTGGTAAGTGAACATTGATTTTACACTTAGAATTAGTCATTTTGCTCGTCATATAAACAGAAGAATTGCTGTAGTTGTATGTACTATTTTCACACATTATTTTTACACAAAAAAAACAGCTTGGAATAGTTTACAGGGAACATGATTATTTTCTCTACTTGTATGGTCTCTTTTCCAGCAAGAGTCTCAAAATGCAGAGGAGTTTGACAAAAGGAAACTAGCGATACATAAACAAAACACAATATTTAATTGGAAATATCCTTTTTTAAAAAAATAGTTTGTTAGAGTTTCTTCTTCTTTTATCCATGTTGTCTACTAGCCTAGCTCCTCTGAAAGCAGAGGAGTTCAAGGTAGATCCTGAAACAGAGTATCCATTCAGTGTGATTACAACATTCTCTGGGCTCAGCAGCACTGCTTATACAAGCTTCACAGTAACAAGTATCTACAAAATTGTTCACAATAGATATTTCTCTGTTAAAATGAAAAACATGTAAATATTCAAAGAGCTTTCAAACCCTGGTTTTGACAAACTCAAGTTATTATTTTTCTATTGAATTACGTGCTAACAACTGACAAACTAAAACTTTTGTCTGCTTTTAATTTCTAATTCATTTCAGCCATAGACTGTACCAGTGTAACCTGGCATGTTACTAACTCATCGATCCAAGGAGTAGTTGAAGGCTCGTTCACTTATGCAACAGCCACTAATACATTAAAACCTGGTGTCATTCAAGAAGCTACCAATGTGTCATTTATCGGCCTTTACCCTGGTGCAACCTATGAAGTGTCTCTTGTGTATGAAAATGACTCTTTACGCCTTCAACAGTGTCGCCACAATGTGACAATCAGTAAGTTGAATCTGTTTTTTCTGCATTTCCAACAGATACAATGTTGGATACTAACAATGACTTTATCAGTATATATTTTAGAAAAAAGTACTTTAAAGGACTTTAAAGTATTGTTGTCTGTAGTTGTACAGTAAAGGCATCTTTTCAACCTGTTTTACCCAGATCCTCCAGACTTACATGCTCAGTGTAAGTACTGGGCAGGTGGCTATTCTGTTTTTATTGTCTGGGATAAACC
>JAQMCX010000033.1:11296295-11317528 GCA_029814765.1 Acanthurus leucopareius
AAGATGAGACTGAGTCGACCGCACATGGTGCAGACAGAGGTAAAACTGATCATATTAAGTTGTTTCAGGCTGAGCTATCACCTTCTTGGTTACCACAGCTAGTAAACAGCGCTGGTATTAAGGCGTATTTAAGCTATGCTTACATTTGCATGTAGTTACTCATTTACATCCTCAAAATACAGCTAGTTTTCCGCTGTCACAGTAAAACTTTTAAAAGTCTAAATGTCTGGCTTTTATTTACCAAAAACAGGAATTTCAAAATAGATCCAATGTCAACGTTTTTATTTCTGAGTCTTGTATTAAGATTGCAGTCATTTTGAAAGTGAAGGATGATTTCAATCATGTATTTGCAGTTTATATATAAAGGCCACACCTTGACATAAATCTATTATGAATGCCCTCTTTATGTAAGAAATGTAATCTTGTCGGTGTGAGCACAAAGACGTCAAGGAAAGTCTGAGGCCTACAAACAGTTTCCAAGTTAATATATAACTCTGGGGAAGTCCTTAATAGAAGGAAATGCCAGTCAGTGTGTACATAAGCATGCTGCACTCAAAGTTCTGCTTTTCAAATGACCTGCAATTATGGTTTATTTCTTTTCAGTCCCAGTACATTTTCCTGCACCAATGCATCATGGACAGTCTACGAGTATATGAGACGATTGAGGACATATATGAGAATGATGGCACAATATATTTTAATAAAATTGAACTGCAAGAGTCTGAAGCACAAACTTAAGTAAGCAAGATTGTGAGCCCTGCCACCAGTTACTTCATTTAAAACTAGTTCCACAGTCTACATTTTGTATTATGTCATATAGTCCACATACTACATATTGTTAGTTGTTAATTGTAAATAATTAAAACTCAAAAATCACATATTTACTGTACTTGCACAGCACACTTAACTTACTCGTCACTTACGATTATAGATATTTTTGATCGAGAACAAAAGTCTAAATGACCACTTAATGTTTTCAAACAATATTGAGAAAAAAATAACAAATGTGGGTAAAAGAAATAATGATTTCTCTCTCTGTACAAGACATAAAACATTTTTATTGAGAAATATACCTCAATGTGTTGTACAAAATGTTCAAACAAGATTAAAAAACACATTATGTAAACTATCACATTGGTATGTTAGTGTCAAACTGCTGCAGAACAGCATCTGCCCCAAAACTGTGTCGAAGTCTTGCATCATGAGCTGGGTTTTGGTTCAAGTGTTTGTCCTTATTTTGTTGGTATGTTGCTGAAATTTTTTTTTGCTTCATCAAGCAGACAACACACACGCTCTGTTTACACATCCCCCTCTGTCGTGCCTTTGGTCTGTGCGTATTTACGAATGGAGACGATAGAAAATGTACCATCAATAAGTTCCTGTCTGGCTTGTAAGGCTTCTTGGTTGATATCCTCTGGCGCTGAGCGCTGCTTGCCTGGATGCAGGTGTTCAAGTTTACCTGCCACAGGCGGTGGAGGAACCGAGAACTTCATAGCGATGTTATGCAGAACAGTGCAGGCTTTAATAATGTTGGATTTTTTGTCCAAAGAACCTTCTTGCGCGAAACCAAGTTGCATTAGACACCTGAAACGCCTCTTCATGGAGCCCAGTGTGGTCCGCATGACATTGTGGATCTTTGCATGGGCCTCATTGAAACGCTCCTCGTTTAGGTTTGCAGGGTTTAAAACGGGAGTTAAGACATGTTTGCTCAAGTTGTAGCCTTTCCCACCTTTAAGAAAGACAAGAGATGATGCAATTTAAGGAAGCGCTACAACAACAATGTTATTAACGTGTTAATTTTCAAGGTGTGTTTGAACTATGCAGATAAAATTCAACTCTCAAACAGTAAATGAGATTTCAAGATAAGTTAACTCAATCTACTCAGTGAGGATTTGACATCTGGTTGAACTCCTAGATAGTAGGTGAACCTTGACCTTTGGTAAAAAATTAAGCATTTTTTAAAGAAATATTCTTATGGGTGGCATGAAGTCTGTCAACATCAAGCAAAAGCAGCTGCAATAATGTGCAGCGGGGTTTAGTGTTTATTTGGAAGGAGGAAGTGGAGTGCGCGGTGGTGTGCGAGTGTTTGTTGCCTAATTTTACAGTGAAATGAGGTTATAAATACACATCGACAACAGACATGCATCACTTAGCACTGAGTGTATGTTCTTAATCAATTTATGACACGCAAATGTGTGGTCAGCGATGCTCTTTGTGCCTTTAACGGAACAGATTTCTCCCATCCATTTTGCATCTTTCTGTTTGTTTCTTACCAATAAGCCAATATGGCCCGTGCATGTCGTTCTCCATTTCCTTTCCTTTGAATGACGATTCCCACATCTCTTGCTCAAACGTGCTGCCCACACAACATTTTTCCACACTCAGTATGTTTCCGTCCGAGTCGCATATAAGTTGGCTCACCACAGATGTGTAACCCAAAGAGTTCACGAAAGACCTGAAACTGTCCTTCTCATACGGAGAAGCTCGTACCTTAAAGTGAGCTGCAGCTAAAACACCCAGCACGTTTGGGATCCCACAGATCTTCTCGATCTTTGAGGCGACTTTGACTTTAGCTTCATGCATTAGTGGGAATGAGATGAACTGATCGGACATCCCCGCAATGACCCCAGAGACGGTGTTGATGGACGCGGGGCAGTCCGCCAGACTCAACCGGAGTCTCTTAAGGATGGCGGCGGAGGAGACTCCATGTGCGTAATAGTTCAACGCCACCATGACCATCGCGTCCACGGACGGCATGGGTTTCTTGGAGGGGACTTTGTTCATTCGGATGCCAACGGCGTCTGTGATGAAAGAGATGCAGGGTCTGGTGAGGTGAAACATCTTGGACAAAGCTTCGTCCTCAAACTCGTCAAAACAGTTGGGAGTGACGCTGTCCGCTCGGTCATGTCTGAGGATCTCCTCCTGGACCGCGAGCCACACCGGCAACGCGAAAGCCATTTGGTTAATAACGTTACTGTAAAACGTTCAAATCGAAGATTGCTTAATGAATGAAATGATAAACAGCATTAAGTATCGCGGAAGTGCGGTCTTCTTCGAGGTCAGGTAAGGCAGTGAGAACAGTGGTCTTTATCGCCACACAGTGGACAGGAAGAGAAACCACAAACAGACGCTGCTTTGTTACAATAGAAATCACAAATGTTACGTTGTTTAAATAAATTACACAATAATATACACACGAGTAAAGTGATTTTCCACCGTGTTTGGGAAACAGTAAGTTATATTAAATATGTAGATAGTAACAATCTACATATTTCAAATATACAGCTTTTGGTCAAGTTATTTACTATTGTTGAATCTTGCACACATGTATGTCTGTGAACATACTGTTACCACCCACTTCATTTATTGAGCATTTGTCTTTGCCCTATTGGTTTTTCTTAAAAATAAACAAATATATATCGAAACTCTGTTGTTGATTTTTTTTTTTTTAAAATTGTGTTTATGCATGCACCTGTAAGTATGTACATTGTAGTAAGCATGTGTACCTATGTTCATCAAGTTATCCTTGTTTTACCTGCACCTCTATTTCTATCCTCCTTCTTCTTAATGTTGTTGGAAAAATGTGAGACTATGTTGTTAGCAACCTGAAATTGCAGTCAAAAGGAACTTACGGTGGGGTTTGATGGTGTAATATTTACAAGTGAAAGAGTGGAAATAGGGTTAACACTGTAAAGAGAATAAAACCTTAACTTCTAATATAGTATAAATTATTGATGTGTTGCAGGTTTCTCTAGAATTTAAACTTGTCAGAATGCTCTATTTTGCAATATTATCTTGTCTAATTCCACTTGATTGGGGTATATAAGATTACAACATTTCAAATAGGGACTAAACTGCTCCAGTACCTTTGATTTATTGCACTTTCACTTCTGGCAATCAAACTTTATGTGAGAATCTTACTATTAAAATCTAACATGCAACAGAAAAGAGTGTACATCAAGATAGCTTTTTTTTATTTCAAGTAATGTTAACAAAAAGTTAAATTATTGCACAAAACATGGATATAAAAAGTAAGTAATTTTAAAAATATAAATAGGATACATTTTTCTTCTAAGGCACAGGTTCCTCTAGCAACAAAATTATTTGTTTTTGAAGTTGTGATTCATCACATTAAACAGGATTTGGTCTGATATAGATGTGTAAAGCATCAGAAAAAGTGAGTTTGTTCAGTAAATCTTTGCAATTCCCTGGATAAACACATCAAAAAATAATCCTCCTTTCATAAACAAGGGATAAACAGCAACACCACAAGAAATCCCCAGCAGCCTCACTTCTGCTCTGCCTCCAACTAAAATTAGTTTCTTCTTCCTATTGCTTGGGTGATAAATAGAACATTTTGTTGACTTCACTAATGGAAACATCTTTCAGTCTGGGTATTCCCCCCTTGTGGCAGTCTTTTGCCTTCTGGCCTTGAGCGTAAACATCTGTGATAGAAAGGAAGTTCAAAATTAGATGAGAAAATCCATGTGGCATGTAAGTACATTAATTACAGTGTTTATTTCAGTACAAATCATAGTGCAACATAGTAAAACTGAAACACAGGTGCACTGTCACCTGTAGCAGTTAGCCTGTGGCGACATGCTCACCTGTGATGTTGTCCACAGAATCGAGTGGAGCCGTGTTGTTCATGTTCACACCAAACAGTAACACTATAATGATCGTTATTGCAACCAGCAGATAAATTGGCACAGCAAGGGCCCAATATCTACACAGGACAAAATGTTCAAGTCAGCAGATCTAAAACTTACTTTCTGAGCCACATTTCATTTAACAGTCAATAGAGGGAACTTACTACTCGATAACTACTTTGTGACAATAAATTTTACTTACTTTTGAGGCCAATAAGTGAGTCCTATTGAATGAAGCCACTCCTCTGGTATAAATGCCCAAAGGCAATACAGAACTATGAAGAGAAGAAAGTAGTGTTGAATTGCAAACATGGTTTACAGGTATTTTCTTCTAAATACCTATTCACACCAGTTAAAAATAAGAATTTCAGAATTAGAATTGAATTTATTACGTATCTTAGCAAGTACAGATGTAATTTCTGATTACTGTTTTAATTGTTAAATATCCTCTGTTTATAACAGATCTGAGCCAACAGGAATCATGTTTGTGCTGTTATATTGTTAATAAAGACAAAAATATACAACAAATATATACACATGTTATTTATTTATATTTATATTTATTTAAATTAGATATGTTTAAAAACTTAATATTGGAGGAGTGAAATAGATACTTACAGAACCCAAACTGTGATCCAAGGAAAAGCACAAACCCATAAATGGCCCTTTCGGGCAGGGGAGAGGGGGAGTTTTCCACCATGATCTGAAAACAACAACAATATCAAATAAATAAATAAATAAACAAACAAACAGGAAACGATGAAGAAGTGTGGCAAGCTGGGGAATATATAGAGCTTCAGGCAGACCTAATATGCTTTCATATAAACTCAGGATCCTGTTAAAGAGAATTGGCTAAATGCGCATAACGTGACGGTAGGTTCTAATAGAAGCTAACTAAGGTAAGCTTCATGACAACATCCAGATGTATAGTTCCAAAAAAATTACAAAGATGATTTATCAAGATGTCCTCACATATGACACGTGACTTATTCCCTCAAAGGTTTTTAGAGATAATCATTAAAATTTCCCCATTATTGGACTGCTGTCAAACACTGTCGATCTTCTAGCTTGCCGACACTTTTGTCCTGTATGATATTCGGTCCGATGTCAAACCTTTTTCGGAAAAAAGTTCCGCATTAATAGTAAGACGCTACACAAACAGCAAAATATGACAAATAAAAAACGTATCAATACATCATATGGATTTAAGTCTGGATTTAAGTCCGAAACTACATTTTGGTGTTCCCATTTTGTCGCCTATAAACTAATCAAAGGACGTTAACTACGGTTCCATTTTTTACCGGACACATTTGGCCGTTACACATCTCGGAAATACACATTGCAGCATGGCTTTTGGAGCAGCAGAAGTCAACCTATGAGCATGTTGTCAGCAGGTAAGGGCAATAACCTAATAATTATTCGGCGATTTTGCGACGAGACGGCAAATTTACTCCAATTTTTAGTTTAGAAGGTGATGATCGTTACTTTTTTTTTAATCGTTACTCGTTTACCAAGTGACGCGGCTCTGACGGTCCAGCGTGCTGTGGAGAAGTAACACATTTTACCAACGGAACAACAATATTTTGCAATTAAGGTTTCTAAAATGTCAAAGCTGAAGACAAAGACGACAGAAATACCTGCTAAAACACAACAACACAAATCCACTGAGAAAAAAATCACAGCGAAAACGAAAAGGAAACGGTGGATGAAAGAGAAGTTTAAAAAGAAAAAGCCTCCTTCCATCAAAAAGCAACGGGAAGACCAACAAAGACCCAAAGCTCAGCAAACGTTACCTCCAAAAGATGGTCAACAGTTCTCTGCTAACTGGAAAATGTTAGAGAAGGTGAGAGAAAGAGAGTTTGTTCTCTCCCTGTATCTTGTTAGCAAGTTCATATTTCATAGTTTACCTCTTTTTGTTTTGTCACATCAGTTCTTCCTTGCTGATCCTTCACAACTTTGCTTAACTTTCCACAGATGCTAACAGTCAGTCAACCAGAGAAGAAGCAACCCGTGACATCAAAACAAAATAAAGGTGCTCTGCAAGAAAAGAGCGCTGAAGAAAATTCTTCTAAAAATAATTCCAAGATCGATGGCTCTCTGAAGCAGATGGATGCCAGGAAATCAGAGAAGCACAAAACAGTTCGTAACACTGTTGTTCACAAAGACTCTCAGGTGAAGGTCAAGGAACCAGATGTTTCAGAGACAGTGCAGTCTACAGCTCAGAAAAGGAAAAAGAAAAAGGACAACGAAAAGTCGAACAGCGAGCCAGCAGCCAAGAAGAAGTCAGCTGTGGGTGACGAGACAAAACCTACAGAGTAAGTATTCAGCCCTTCTTCCTACTTAGGTCAAGAATATTTTGTTGTCTCTACCTTCATTGTGTCCTGTGATATTGCAGAGAGGATCTCTGGTTTGATGATGTAGATCCTGATGACATCGAGGCAACAGTGGGACCGGAAGCAGCAGAGATCATGAGGAAGAAGCAGGGCATCCAGAAGATAAAGGACACAGAGAGCACTCTGGTCAAGGAGAAAGCTTTTGAGGGGTGAGTGACCGCAGAAACATTGTGTGTTTTTATATTCCACAGATATGAAGAGTCAAGTCATTAAATGGTAGATAAATATGCATGTGTCCTTAAAAAGCATTACAACACTGCAGTTTCATCAACATCATACTGTGAGTGGAAGATATACAAACTCTGTGCTTTTGCTTTGAAAGGACCACACTGCTGTTTTGTACAATTTAGTACATTTATAAATGGTACATGTTTAGTTTTGTTTTTGCTTAAATCTCTTAATGCCATTAATCAGATGAGAAGATGTATACCACTTTCATTTAATAATGCTAATCACTATAAACAGAGCTTAAAATCTAGAAACAGGCAACCAGCCTGGCTCTTTCTCCGTGGAGTCTCAGCTTGTTGCCTTATAGGAAAGACACAGAGTTGCTACCTTTGGACAGAGTGAAGCAAGCTGTCATTCTCTCAATCCAGTCTCTATATGATAGAGATAACTAAGATAACTAACTGCTGTCTGTGGCTTTATATCTAATGATTATATCTAATGGAAATGCATGCAAATTTATAAATTCTCTCATCTAACGCAAATGCAAAAAGCCTTTTCCTTTATCAGTACACCCCTCAGTTTTCCTTAGTATATGTGTTTTCTTTACTTGATTGACAGCAACTAGTTTCCATTTAATTTTGTGTCTATAGATTGAAAATCAGCTTGCAGTGACATAAAACATGCCCATAAGAGCAGCAATGTTTGCAAAATGCTTTTTGAAAATGTGTTTCGGTGTTAATTTTCCACAAATTTGAACATGTAAATGCCTTGAAAGCATGTAAATACAGAAAAAATCCAAGATTGGACAATATGCTGTGAGAAAAAGAGGAAAATAGATAGACAGACAGTGTTTTGGTTTAGTGCATGCCGAAAGAGTCATGACTTCTCTGAAAAGACGATACAGCTACTTCAGCTAAAGTAACAAACAAAAATAAAAACAGAATTAACAATTCTTAGCTATAAAAAGAAAAACACAGAGGATACATTTTCCCAAGTTGAATTCATCAGGGAAGCTGACATAGTAGTCACCACTGTCCTCTCTTCATTCTGCTGTCCACCAAACATTAGCCTCACCAGAGCCGTGGCCATCGATTGTGAGATGGTGGGAGTCGGTCCTGATGGAGAGGACAGCATCCTGGCTCGCGTGTCTCTCGTGAATCAGTTTGGGAAATGCATCTACGACAAACATGTGAAACCCACAGAAAAGGTGACAGACTACCGGACAGCCGTCAGCGGCATCCGACCTGAAGACATCAGAGATGGTGAGTCAAGAGAGCTGATGAGAATCTAACAAGACTCTAAAAAAGTTAACTTCTTCAAAATTAATCTTCTCTATTCCATCATTTCTCATCCATGTTCGCTTTCCTGCAGGAGAGGATGTAAAGACTGTGCAGAGGGAGGTTGCCGAGATCTTAAACGGCAGAATAGTGGTTGGACACGCCATACACAATGATTTAAAGGTAGCTAGAGCATAATAACTAAGAGATAGTTAGACAATTTTCAAGACACCTTAGAAACCAAACTTATTCTCCTGTTTCAGATCTTACTCTTGGATCATCCAAAAAAGAAAATCCGGGACACTCAGAAGTACCAACCTTTTAAAGAGGCAGTAAAGGTACCTCTATGACTTTTAAATTGACAAACTATGTAAACCTGGACTCCCACGCATGCACTCCACCCTATTGAATGCTTAAGTCAATTCTCAGAATCAGTAAAGAGCTTTATGTTTTGTTGGTTTTTTAGAGAGGTCGACCCTCACTGAAACTCCTCTGTCGAGAAATACTCCACGTTAACGTCCAACAGGGTGAACATTCATCAGTAAGTTGTCAACACATTGAACACAGCTCACACTTCCTGTTATAAAACAGATGCTATCGAACAGAATGTCCTGTCCTGAGCTCTCTCCCTCTCTCTCCTGCTGTTGCTCCCAGGTTCAAGACGCCCAGGCCACCATGAGACTGTACACACTGGTGAAAAAAAAGTGGGAAGCAGAGATTAAAGCCAAGCAGAGCAACAAAGACTCAGCCAAGAAAAACAAGAGAAAGCCCAAGTTTCCTAAGAAAAAGGACAAATAGGTCATGGAATTTTGACTGTGAAGCTCCAGGAGGATAGATAGACCCCCAGGATCAGAGGAGAACTGACTGAAACAATAAAAAGGATTGGTGTTGTCTTCGGAGGAAAAAAACACCAAGAGACTTTTTAGACTCACAGGATGTTGAATTCTTGGAAGCTTATGAATGATCTATAGCCAAAAAAACAAAACTACTTTGAATACCAATCAAATGAAAAATGTCTGCAGATGTCAAGATGGTTTTTTTTGTTGGGTTTTTTTTTCAGTCACAGCTCATCATCTTTTTTTTTTTTTTGCTAACCCACAAAGGACTCACTCAGAGCCAAGAGTATCCTGCCAGAGCATCTCAGGCTGTCATTTACAGTAATGCTGTCGCCCATTTTCTCGTGAAAGAGACCATATTTGGATCATTTTCATCCTCAGTTTTTACACGTTTTAAAGTTACAGCTTTGTCTCAGTCTTTGAATGATGGGAAGATTTAGCAGCTGAGTGTTACTGAAAGTTACACAAAGTTGCAGCTAATGAATTCCTGCAGTCTATTTATTTCTTCCTCACACCTAGCAATATTGTTACCTTAAAGGCATGTCTATCAAATACATTTACATAAAGCAGCAACACATAGGCCTACACACACATACACACACGCACACACACACTTACCAGAAAGGATCCCACAGCAAAACAGGCTTTATATTGAAATAAAGCTAATGCTAACCGTGTGAAAACACAGAGAAGCAACATTAACAGACGTTTACAGGCATCCAACCGAATAATCTTATTATTTATTGGCTTTAAATGAGATTTAGTATTCACATGGTTCCTTTTGACCGTCCCTCAGCCACAGCCAAGCACATAATGCAGATATATGATATTGTGACCTAAATGAGGTAGATAACTGATGATAATACTGACTGGACCACTGACCAGGCATTTCAGGCACCTCTGGAACGATGTTTTTCTGTGGGAGAGAGGAATGACTCTTGATGGGACTTCTGAGTTTATTTCATTTTTCCAACCTTTTACATGCTTAAACAACCTTAAACACAAGAGAGGACAGGGAACTCTTTAAAAGATTAATATGGTCTCCATAAAGTTGAATGAGAACCTTTCTAAAACCTCTTCGAGAGGAGCCCCCACTTCTCCTTTCAGCCATTTCCTCCTTAAATATTTCCAGACATCATTTCACAATTTGTTATTCCCACCAGTTTGGAGGCAGGTGTTTACATTATGCAACATCCAATTTCCTCTGTGGAGCACTCTGGAGACTGAAAATCATTTGTCATTATCATCATTACACAAAGCTCGCTATTATTTTATTGTAGTTTCAGTGTTTTATTGTCAGACCTTTGGATTCTCATGACATGGTTTGTAATAATTTGATTCAGGTAGTCTCGAAAGTTGCATGTTTTAAGAAGTATGAACAAAACATGATTAAAATTCTTTCTATATATCTATATTGCAAATGCTAACTTCCTCACGAGGGATGGCCTTTTGTGAAATATAGAGTTGAAAACATCCTGTTCCCAATGACCCAGGAGATGTTCGGATTTCCTGTAACATCTGTATCTTATTGCTTTTTAACAATGGTTGGCCGGTTGACAACAGCATAATCTGCTGAATAATTTACTGCCCTGTTGACAGTCAAAGTTTGCCTAAAGTCAGATCCACACTTGTACTGTATTGCTGCCTCTCTGTTCACACTTTGAAAAACTTTCTCACCTCTGTACATTCTCAGATGACTGTACAGTAGAGTTTCAGAAGACTTGTCATTCCTGTGTGGATCAGAGCTTTTCAACGCTGTAAATTCTTCTATTAATGTGTTTTGTGCTTCAATACCAGTGACAAAGTGAGAGATTTAGGCTCTTTGTATGTCTAGTATGTATGATTTGCTGCCCTTGTTTGATGAAGAACGTGTCTCTTTCATAGTTGAAATGAAACCTTGGGCAGACAAGTCCAGGCTCTAAAATAAGCTCTCAAGGTATCGAGCTGACAAACACAATGAAAGGAACAGGTGCCTTTCGGTTTCTTAAGGATGACCGTCTCTCTTGGTTGTGTTTTTTTTATCAGTCTTTACTGATTTGTACCTTTGTTTGTTTGGAAAAAAGTACCCTGACCAGGCCGTTCAGATATACATTTAATAAGCATCTTAAAGAACCTGACAACTGAGTTTTAATCATTACTGCAATCAAAGTCAATCATCTTATGCAATATCATCATTGCCTCACTTTAAATGCAGGATGAATTTTTTTTTTTTTTAATTGTAATTTTTTTTGTTTCAGTTTTTGTAAAGTAAGCAACCAGGATGTCAGTGTGATTTTCTACCCAGAAGCTGATGCACAGTTTGTCCCACGTTGCTGAAATGAAGCCGACGGCCTTGGTTTGCAGCCTCCAGGCTCCAAATTTGGCTCTATGTGGAGCTCTGTCAGGCACTACAAACCCCTCTGATGGATAAAAAGCAACAAACCAAACCTCAGTGTAATTTTAAATACAGGAAATGACTCATGTACTGATATTAGACATCTCAAAAAAGGAAATTTTCTACATAGTAATTAAGCTTTTTGGTACAGGTGTGACTGTGGTGCATTGGAATAGCAGAGCTGATTCCTCACTGGATTTCTAAGTCAATCTACATAATGTCTCCCCCTAGTGGCTACATATACAAAGATTATACAACGTTCAGTAAGTACACTTCATGGAATCACAAAAAAAATAAGTTTTTTTGTAAGAGAGATGATAATCAAACGAGCTCTATAACAAAAAAAGTTCATTAAGATTATTTCACGTTTTCTAAAAACCTATAACACCAAAGGATGGATAAAACCCCAAAGTTTTATAATCTGGCCTCTGTAAAGTTGAATCAAAACCCGTCTGAAGCATCTGAGAGCAAAGCAGAGAAGTCTTAATTTACACTGCCACTGAAAAACTGCTAAATAGTTAAGCATATTTAAAATGTGATCATTTTTCCACCCGAAAATTGAAAAATAAATGAATGAACAAATAAAAGTTCATAGGTGAATATGATAATGGCCAACCTTACCTGTCTTTGTATTGAGGCCGACTTGTGTGGATCTTTGACTAAATACTCAAATTGTATACTGTATAAAGCAAAATATTCAACAGAAGTACAACTTAAAGCCTCTGGTATGACAGTAAGGTTGATTCATAACCTTGTAAAAACATCTGCAAGTACTCAGGCTTATTTTCCCACAAATCACCATTTCGCAATATGGGGTTCCCGGCAGTAAGGAGCAGCTGTTCATACAGATCAACTCTCAGTTTACTCTATGGAGTACTCCTAAAGCCAATGTCCTCTGTGACTCAAGGCAATGACTGCATCCTGGTTGTATTTAATAGTTCCAGTCAACAATTCCCAGGAAATCAGGACAATAATGATTCAACCTCGAGAGGGAGGAGTTATTACTCAAGAGAACTTTTATCAAAACATGATTTTATTTTGGAGGCGGGATTTCTCTGAAATTTAACAGAATTTATTGAGCCACACAGTTGTGCAGCCCTCATTCATCCTTTGCTCTCTTCATCGTCGTTCATCCTATATGGCTCGACTATCATGACTCACAGGCAAGTAGAACAGAGCACATCTATTCAATTACCTCTAATGTCTTATTTCATTTTTGCTTTAAAGATCAAACATGATTCTATCACATCTGACAGAACCTGATGTGACTGAATATCATTTACAATTGTAGCAAAACTGCAGTTTTATGCCATTTTGTTACGTTAAACTATGGCATGAGTAATGCTCCGCTGAAAAGATACTGAAGATTTTTGTTACATTCTCACAATAATACAGTATTTATGTCCACAAATCATTAAATTTATCAGGTAATTAGATTTTACTAATAGTAAACAGAAGTGGTTGGCTGGTATTTTTTCTTCTGAAAACTGCTGTAATGTAAAGAACTTGATAGTATAGACTGTATTTAAAAAAATGTCTTCATGGGACTGGAGGAATCACAGCTGTTGCTAACATGGCAGTTACTTCATAATTTAATAAGACTTAATTCACAGCCATTCCTTCTACTGCCAATGTCTCTGCAACAGTAGTGATTAGAGTCAGTATTGACATTTGTTTTGTGGTCTGTGGGTTTTAACATGCAGCATATAAGCAGCAGCTCTGCAAAGTTTCACTTCTGTGTCTCGTTTAATTCTCATACTGAAACCAGTTTTCCGTCCCTGCGCGAGCACTCTGCCCCGAACAGAAAAAATGTTACAGACCGGAAGATCACTGCAGGTTACGTGACTGAAGAGGCATTTTTCATGTCTGGTCACCAAGTCAGTGGATGCTGTTTTTCTGTTAGTGATGGACAACATCAATACAGATTATTGAACCACCAGTTTCTCATTGTCAGTCAGTCTTTGCATCCTCAAGGCCAGCAGTCCCTTGTGTGTACCCTTCAGTGCAGTCCCCATCTGTGCAAATATGCTACAAACAGTAGATATACAGAAAATACAGTATTTACTATAAGCTTTTTATTGTTTTTTCATAAAAAACACAGTGCTTAATGTATATACAAAAATAATAATTATAATAACATTTACTAGAAACAGTGTTGAACTGACATCTGCTGTTTTTCTCTGCCGGTGCTTGAGAATCTTCTTGTGACCACACGAATCTCCTCGGGTCTGCTGCTCACTGCTTCCTTATGCATCAGCTGCACTATGCTGCCGCCAAGAGACGGACTGTGGATGTGTCTGTGTTAACTAATGCTTCGCTTTTAAGATGGACAAAGTTGAACATTCAGTATTTATGCAGGCTGCTGAAGAAACACCGTCAGCTACTTTCTGACTTCCTGCACATCTGCTCTGGTCTGATGATGCTGAAGGCGGTTTTTGCTTTGATGCAGAGCCTTGATTAGATGTGATTGACATCCTTGTCGTTATTGGACAGTTTCAGTTAAGTTGGTTGCGCCACTACTGTGCAAAGTGAGATATTTACAAAAACAAGTGTATTGATTGACAGGAAATTTTGGTGATCTTCTGGTTTTTCCTTCAGCATCATCAACACGTTGGCTTCTTTGGATCAGAGTGAAAGATTTTGACAACTATTGGATGGATTGCCAATATTTGAAGTCTCTAGATAGTTTATTCTGATAACTTGAATTGGATTGTCAATTATATTGATTAACAATGACCACGAAGTTTAAGAGATTAAAAAAGTAAACGTCAATATCATGTCAATAATACACATATTATAATATTATATGAAGGATGAAGTGGCTCCCTTAACAATAACCTCTATTTTTCTGTTATTGCATTGTAACAGTGGGTGGCAGTAAAGCAGCTTAACACTGTTTTTTTTCTGCAGCTTTTTACCAGACATTATAAAAAAATAACATTTATAGAGCAAAAATGTTCTCTTTGCATAACTATGTACACTTATAGCCACAGATTCCGTGCCTACCTTCATACACTCATATTTTAGTTCAATAAATGTGCAAAAAAAACACAACACACACTAAAAAAGTTAAACATTATTTAGACGGATAGCTTTTTTTTTTTTTTTTAGATATCTCAGTAAAAGCAATATTATGATTTCTTTCGGCCACATTTCTTTAGGTAGTTAAAATCTAATATTGCATCAGCACTTAAGTTATCTTCTAGTGGTTCATCTAGTGCCATTAATCAAAACAAGTTGGCATTTCTGTAAAAATATGGGCCCAAATATCTGCAAAACTGACTTTCCCTCGATCCCTGATCCCTACAGCATAAGCTGTACTTTGAGTTGTGTTTAGAGCTAATTTGCATATGTTAGCATGCTAAGATGCTAAGGTAAGATGAGTAAACCTGGTAAGCGTCACCTGCTAATCACAGCATTGTCTATGTGAGTATAACAGCATGATGATATTAGCATTCAGCCATTAAAGCCACAGTGCCACAGAGTTAATAGCTTTACATCAGTTTGTGTGGCTCTTGATGACTTTTCCTTTTTTTGTCTTTAACAAACTGTATGTTAAAAGCTACAGATACTGTAAACACTCCTACAGACTTTCCTGCAAGAGCTTTGTCTGCTGCTTTAGAAACTATAATTATCTAATAATTCTTGAGCACAACACCTCTTTAAAACTTGTTTTTGACCAGTCTCAGACGATGCTACAGGGCTTTGGGTTGGGTGTAAATAAGTATAAAGTAAAAAGTGATAAACTGCAGAAAAGAGAAATGCATTAATTCCTAAAGGTGCAGAAAACAGCTCTAAAGCTCACACTTAGAGGTTTTGTTTGGGAGCCACATAAAGCGTGAACCGTTTCCTCAATATGGAATAGACAAACAAATATATTTACATAGCGGATGCAGCTTCACAAGACATCAAATTGTATATTTACCTATTAATTAAGCTCATGATCAAAGTGATTAACAATGAACAGGTAAAGGCTCAGTGTCTTGCTCATAATCTGAAATCCAGAAAGACTCGCAGGCTTTTAGGTGCCTGTATTTGTGCACAAAGTAATCATATGAAATGTTCTCATTTTTCTGCATCTCACAGTTGCCCTTTTACTTTGAATGGACTATCAAAACACAGTCTCCCAGCTGACATCTATGTGCCAGAATTGTCAAAGGACATAGTTCACTGAAGAAACTGTTTGATGATTTATGAGACCTTAAGGCCTGAGAAGCCTGACCTTTATTTTGGTAGCGTTTGTTCACATGGTTTTCCTCCAGGCTGATCACATGCATGAGAGGTGATCTGGAGACTCTGTACCTCTGAATGTTGTTTGTACTATTCGCTTTAACTTAGGAATGAATTAAATTCCTCCTTAGACCCATTTACAAACAGCTTTAACAAGATTAATGATGAATTTAACAGCAACACACTCCTCTTTCTTCTAAAACTCTAAATGTTCTTTTCAAAAGCTCCTGTCTCACTTTATCTTCTTTACTCATCCTTTTCCTTTCCGCACTTTGCTCTTAAGAGAACATTCAGTGGTCAAAGGAAAATGCCAAGGACACCTCAGTGATGGCCTTTTGCCTTTTTACTGCTCTTGTAATTTTTATGAGCTGATGCTTTCCTGTCCATAAGTGCATCTGCAACATAACTGATCATTGTGGTGATATGACCATAACTCTGAAAAATAATCCTTCTGCAAAAACAGTATCTGCAAAGCGTTATGCACTGAAATATTAAGTCAGTTTGTTTGTTATAATCCTCAACAATTAATTTTTCTCAAAAAAGGCTCAACTAACCTGATAAATTTATTCCTGCAGCTCGTTTCAATCCTGAAATTTGAATCCAAATTGTGCATCATAAATGCTATTATTACTATGAATGTTATGGAGCATAATACTCCAGACTCTGCCATGCAACCCACCTGCTCCTCTGCTACCACATGACTGCTGATGTCAGCCAAGCCAGAGTCAAGGCTGGGAACCTGTAGACAAAATGGTGTTTGTGCGTCCGTCCAGCAGAGTGAGCATGTGTGGGCAATGTAGGCTAAGTGGGGAAGAAGAGAGGGGGGGAGAAAGAAAAAGGGAGAAGAGAAAAAGAAACCAATTAAACAGACGGCTCCAAATCAACACAATCTTTCCTCTCATTGCCATCTGTGCATCTTTTTTTTTTCTTTTTTTTTTTTTTTTGCAGCAGCATATGTATTTATGAAGTTCAGCAGCCATATGAGAAATTAGCCTCTGTATTCACCGGGGTCCTCCCACCCCTCTGTCTTGTTCTCTAATCCGCCCACATGTATCGTCTGAGGGAAAAAAAAAATAGTGCAGAAGGTGACGCTCCTCCAAAGGAACAGAGAGAGGCACAGAGAGGGAAAGGCAAAGAGAGGGGTGTCTACAGGCTGCATCTCCATTGAAACATTTGGAAGGGGGAGACAGAGGAAGAGCTGAATGGTAGCTACACCCTGCGCCTGGAAGCGTAGAGACACTGTAACAAAGGCTGGCAATTTATTTTTTTGGCAATAACAAAGAGGTGGGAGAGGGGCTCTGAAATCGAGGGAAATAGCAAAAAGAAAAAAAAAAAGAAAAAAAGGCAGTTTTCAGAGGGACTTCTGCTTCATTTCATCCGAAAGACTCATCCCTTGCCATCATCAGCATGACCATAAGCTATAAGTAACATTCGGCAATAACGGTGTCAAAACGAGATTTTCAGCAACAGACGCGCGCAATCCTATTTTGATTTGTTTATAATCGGGGGGAAATAAGATCAACTGAATGCCTGCGAGAAACTGGATACTCTGTGAAATCATAAGAAAGAGCGATCTAACAAAGAAAACTACATTTTGATTGATCTTTAAAGCTTGATGTGCGTGTTCCTGCACGCACTCGAAACGAACCTGAACCAAAAGCAAGTGAGTATTAACCGTGTCTGTGTATATGTCTGTATTTTTTTGGTGGCTTTATTCTGCGTTTATATCACCAATAACAGATCATTTATTGGGCAGCTCTAAAAAGAGAGAAAGAAAAAGAAAAAAAATGACAGCGTCTTATAGCGTTATACATTCAACAAGTATCGTTTAATCCACATTTTACTGCGAATTTTCTCCTGTAGTCTGTTTATGTTTTGATCAATATCTGGAGAAGCCATAATGTGTGAAATTTGCTCAATTTGGGAATCATAAACACCTTCATTGTATTTTTATGATGACTAATCCAAAGAGAACTCTACTTTTACACAGTGAGATATTATTTTTTTCACTGTTATGGCGCCTTAAAAAATATTCATTCTTATAAATTCTTACATTCCTCATTGCACAAATGGTGGGTGTTTCCCCATCTACACCGCTAGATCAGAGCAGTTTCATGCCTCTGAGGGGGAATGTGTGCGTGTGTGTGTGCGTGTGTGTGTGCATTCCTCTCGGCATCATTTTGTCTCTGTTTCCATGTGTATTGCTTTGTACATTTGTATGCATGCGTTTGTTTTTACTTGCATGTGCCCTCAGTGTGTGTGTCCGTGCCTGCGTGTTGGCATATGTATGTGCGTGTGTGTGTGTGTGTGTGTGTGTGTGTGTTCCTGCGGCGGTGTGGAAGCACTGGGTAAGTGTCAAGGCCTGAAATGGTGGTTTGATAAAGGAACCATGGGAGGAGGGTGAGAGGGCTGACACACAAACACACACATGAGAGAGAGAGAGAGAAAGAGAGGGAGAAGAAGGTGTGATGAAGAGATGGAGGTGGGGAGGGAGAGAGAGAAATAAAGGGTGGGTGTGTGTGTGTGGGGGGGCACTGGAACGGAACCACAGGAAGGACATAGCATCACTGAGATCTCATCCAGGAAGTCTACGGGGGCAGTTAAATGTCTAGACGGGGTCTTCTCTCCCCAGCAACCCCCCTGCCAGCACATCACCTATGCTCTGTCAACCTGCTCCATCTGCAGTGCACTGCATTACACACACAGTGTCTAGTTTCATAACGCCTCTTCTGCCTTCACTTTCCAGCGCATGCCTCGCTTTTTTTCTGCCAACTGGCTCCAGTGTGTTCTCCCCCTAATGGGAACTCTGCCTCTCTTCATTCATTCGTTCTCCCCCCCCCCCACCCGCCTTCAATCCTGCATTATAAAACTACAGCCGATGCTATTTTTAGATTGAGGGTAACCCAGAAAACACCCCTTCGATTTTTAGCAAATAAAAAAACAACAAAAAAAAAAACAAAACCTCAAACCCCCCCCAAAGAAATGGTGGCACGCTGTCAGTGGATGTGATTGGTGGAGTAGCGATGGGGCTCAAAAAGGAGGGCGCTGCTGTTTAAGCAACGGAGGGAATAAATCTATTTTGAGGCTGTGATTGAATTACGCATCTGTCGTGTCCTAGGTTTGTGTGTGTGTGTGCGTGTGTGTGTGTGTGTGTGTGTGTGTGTGTGTGTGTGTGTGTGTTATTGCCTCTGACCCTTCCTCTCTCCTTGGCCGCGATGCTTTCTCTCTCATCTCATATCTTCGCACCATCTTCACAGAACTTTCCCCTTCATCTTTCAACTCGAGCTGATCCAACCTTTTTTTTTAAAATCCTCCGTGTTTCGAATCCTTGACCTTGACGCTCACCTCGAACTCACCCCCCACATCTCCCACATCCCCTTTGTTCTCCTCTCCTCCTTATTTTGTTTCTTTTACATTGAAACCCATCTTCTCTCCTCCGGCTGTTGAGGGTTTAATCTGTAACTTTCCTACCCCTCCTCTGGATCTAATCACTGGCTGGTTCACAGGTCAGGAGTCCGTGCAGTGATACCTCCTCCCTCGTCCCGTTTGCTCGTCTGGTCCCATTGCACAGCTGGATCATAATGGTCCTAATCAGGCGGGCAGGGCAGCGTCATTAATTAGGAGCAGACAGGTTTAATGACCTTAAAGAGGGTCGGGATTTGTTGGGGTTAAAGCTATTTGCCACTGATAAAAAAAAATCCTTAAGAACTAAATTTCAAAGCTGAATACTGAGGAACATTAGCTCAGATTCAGCCAGGTCCAAAAATAGAGATTCTTCCTGACATGACACACTATCCCATGCACCCCCCCACCCCCACCCCTCCTTCCCTGCAATCAGTGCTGTTTCAGGATTTTTCTGACCTGTCCTGTACCAATCATTGCTCCCTGATGGACTCCAGTACCTCTTCCTCCATCACTCCCTTCACCTTACGTCAGGTCTCAACCAGTGGGCTTATCTATCAAAAGAAAAAGAAAAATCTCAACATTTATCCTCCTGTGGGCAGGAAGAGTTTTAGTCATGGACACTGGCTGAGCTTTCAGAGCTCTATTACAGGCTTCATTTCTGCTAGTCTATTCCTGAAAATGGCCTTATGTATTAATCATCTCCAGCCTGCTAAAAGGAGAAAACCAGGAGCGATGATGATTCTTTTCTTTTTTTTTTCTTTCTCCCTCTCATAAAAAAAGTAGGCTGAAGAGCAGAAGCGGTGGCTTTTGGAGGTGGGGAGGGAAGGGGGGGTGTGTATGTGTGTGTGTGTGTGTGTGTGTGTGTGTGTGTGGAGGGGTGATTGACCAATATGCACAGGGCTGAAGACCCCCGAGGGGGTGTTGTTGCTGCAGTATGTGCGGATTGGTCAGCCCCTGGAGATTTCCAGGCTGGTGTTGCCGAGTAGAGGAAGTGCCTCTGGTAGATTGGCCATTTCCTCTCTGCTTGCTTAATTGATTGGCTATTTAATTCATGTTTTGGGAAGTGGCCACTGCTGAGCTTTATTATGATGAGAAATACCCTGCTCTTTTTTTCCCCTCCAGTGTACATTAGCTGTCTCAGAGCTACTGGGTCATTGTGTGGCCTTGCTTGCTGCTTTTCTCTGCAATATGCACCCTGTTTTTATTCTTTCTCCATCCATCCATTCATGATGTTCATATCATTTTTCATTCATATCCATATCAAACCACCTCTCGCCACCACTGTCCTTACACATGCATACACCTTATTTTCGCTCCTTCTCCACTGGCAGAGTTAAACCATGAGGTGCAATGACAGTTTGAGGAGGTAGAGGACACTGTGTGGTGTGACACCGCACTAAAAGGGGAGGTGACCGCAGTGCCTTCACCGCGCTGCAGTGCCTCACTTCCTCCTGTTGGGGTCTCCTCAACACTGGGGAGTGCGTGAGAGAGTAGAGGGAGATGAGGGGAGAGGAATGAGGAGAGGAGGTAGAGAGGGAGGGAGGTGATATGGGTGGAACAGCGTGAAGCCTTGTGGTTACATCCTTTGATGAGGTAGCGGATGGAGAAAAAAAAAACAAAAACGGCTGTGCACCAGAAATACATACGTAATTTGTGCTTTTTTTTCTCTCACTCTCTCTCTCTCTCTCTCCCTCACATGCACACACACACACACATGCGCAAACATGTACAATACACACCATACACTTGCCTGCAAAGCCCCCCGCCCCTCCTCTTTTCCCTAAGTGGTACGTTTGCCACTCAGCTCAGCTGTATGTCAGTTTTACATCCCAACACTCGTTCTCCCTCCTCTCCTCCTCTCTTTTAATCACTCCACTGTTTTAATTTCCCTTATTAGTATA